>ML429856.1:3826-53710 GCA_005239525.1 Nicotiana knightiana
AGTTACTTTAGCCATGCCTGAGTCGCCTAGGCTGGAGTGGAGAGGTTCCTAAGTTAGTGCAGCCAGCCGGGTTATTTCATTCCTGAAGGCTCAACATATGGTTGAGAAGGGTTGTCTGGCCTATCTTGCTTATGTGCGGGACACCACCGCCGAGTCTCCGATGATTGATTCAGTGCCAGTGGTTCGAGAGTTTGCTGATGTATTTCCTTCAAACCTTCCAGGCATGCCTCCGGATCGAGATATTGATTTCTGCATTGATTTAGCTCCAGACACCCAGCCTATATCTATTCCTCCGTACCGTATGGCTCCGAAAGAGTTGAAGGAGTTGAAGTAGCAACTTGAGGAGTTGTTGGATAAGGGGTTCATTAGACCGAGTGTATCGCCGTGGGATGCTCCAGTTCTATTCGTGAAGAAGAAGGATGGGTCCATGTCGATGTGTATTCATTAGCGCCAATTGAACAAGGTCACCATTAAGAACATGTATCCCTTTTCGCGCATCGATGATTTGTTTGACCAGTTTCAGGGTGCTCGGGTGTTTTCTAAGATTGATTTGAGATCGGGATACCATCAGTTGAAGATTCGGGCCTCAGATGTTCCGAAGACTGCTTTCCGTACGAGATATGGCCACTATGAGTTCCTGGTGATGTCCTTTGGCTTGACTAATGCCCCAACATCATTCACGGGCTTGATGAATAGGGTGTTCAGGCCGTATATTGATTCCTTTGTCATTGTTTTTATTGATGACATCTTGATTTACTCACGTAGCCTGGGGGAGCACGAGCAGCACTTGAGAGTTGTGCTCCAGACTTTGCGGGAACAGAAGCTATATGATAAGTTCTCCAAGTGTGAGTTCTGATTGGATTCCGTAGCATTCTTGTGGCATGTGGTATCCAGAGAGGGTATCAATGTTGATCCTCAGAAGATCGAGGCAGTTCAAAGTTGGCCGCGTCTTACTTCAGCTACAGAAATCAGGAGCTTTTTGGGCCTAGCAGGTTATTATCGCCGATTTGTGGAGGGGTTTTCTTCTATTGCAGATCCATTGACTAGATTGAATCAGAAGAATGCCCCGTTCCGGTGGTCTGACGAGTGTGAGGCGAGCTTTCAGAAGCTCAAGGCGGCATTATCTTCTGCACCAGTCCTGGTATTGCCTTCCGGTTCTGGGATGTACACAGTATATTGCGACGCTTCACGCGTTGGCTTGGGGTGTGTGTTGATGCAGGAAGGGAGAGTTATTGTTATACTTCGCGCTAACTGAAGGTTCATGAGAAGAATTACCCTGTGCACGATTTGGAGTTGGCGTCGATTGTTCATGCTCTTAAGATTTGGAGGCACTACTTGTATGGGGTGTCCTGTGAGGTTTATACAGACCACTGCAACTTGCAGCACTTGTTCAAGCAGAGAGATCTTAATCTGAGGCAATGCCGATGGCTTGTGTTATTGAAGGATTATGATATCACCATTCTTTATCATCGGGGCAAGGCAAATGTGGTAGCAGATTCCTTGAGCAGGAAGGCAAAGAGTATGGGTAGTTTGGATTATATTGAAGCAGATGAGAGACCTCTAGCCTTGGACATTCAGTCCTTGGCTAATCGCCTGGTGAGATTGGACCTTTTAGAGCCTCGTTGAGTTTTAGCACATGTGGTTGCTCAGTCTTCGTTATTGGGAGAGATTAAGGCCCGGCAGTTCGATGATCCATGCTTAGCAGAGCTTCGGGAGATAGTGGTACAGGGTGGTGCCAAGGAGGTTACAATTGGCGAGGATGGTGTTCTGAGACTTCAGGGCCGTTTATGTGTTCCTAATGTTGATGGCCTGAGGGAGAGGATTCTAGATGAGGCACACAGTTCTCGGTATTCTATTCATCCTGGTGCTATGAAGATGTATCGTGAATTGAAGCAACAGTACTGGTGGAGGCGGATGAAGAGGGACATTGTGGAGTATGTGACTAGGTGTCTTAATTGCCAGCAGGTGAAATATGAGCACCAGAGGCCAGGAGGCCTACTTCAGCAGATGCCCATTCCTGAGTGGAAATGGGAGCACATCACTATGGACTTCGTGGTTGGGTTGCCTCGGACTTTGCGGAAGGTTGACGCGGTTTGGGTCATTGTGGATAGATTGACCAAATCGGCACATTTCATTCCTGTAGCTACTACATATATTTCTGAGAGGTTAGCCCAGATCTACATTCAGGAGATAGTCCGGTTGCACGATGTGCCGGTGTCCATTATATCAGATCGAGGTCCTCATTTCACCTCGCACTTCTGGAGAGAATTGTATAGTGAGATGGGTACCCAGATAGACCTCAGCACAGCGTTTCACCCTCAGACTGATGGCCACTTGGAGCGTACGATTCAGATATTGCAGTACATGCTCAGGGCATGTGTGATTGACTTTGGAGGTCAGTGGGACCAGTTCTTGCCTTTGACCGACTTTTCTTACAATAATATTTATCAGTCCAGCATCGAGATGGCTCTATTTGAGGCTTTGTATGGTTGGCGATGTCGTTCTCCTATCGGGTGGTTTGAACCTGGCGAGACTAATTTATATGGCACCGACCTGGTGAGGGGTGCTTTGGAGAGGGTGAAGTTGATTCAGGAGAGGCTCCGCACAACATAGTCCAGACAGAAGAGTTACGCAGATCAGAGGGCGTGTGATGTATCATTTATGGAGGGAGACAAGGTTCTGTTGAAGGTCTCGCCAATGAAGGGTATTATGAGGTTCGGGAAGAATGGCAAGTTGAGCCCGAGGTTTATAGGTCCCTTCGAGGTGTTGAGGCGTGTTAGGGAGGTTGCTTATGAGCTAGTTTTACCTCCCAGTTTATCAGGAGTTCATCCGGTATTTCATGTATCCATGCTCCGACGGTACCATGCCGACTTCTCTCACGTGGTTGATTTCAACACTATTCAGTTGGATGAGAGGTTGGGCTACGAGGAGGATCCAGTTGCTATTAGATAGGATCGCCAGTTGAGGTCCAAGAGAGTTTCTGCGGTGAAGGTCCAGTGGAGGGGCCAACTAGTCATGGAAGCGACCTAGAAGTCCGAGAAGGACATGCGCAGAGCAGATATCCTCACTTACTCAGCACTTCAGGTATGATTCTAGACCCGTTCGAGGACGAACGTTTGTTTAAGAGGTGGAGAATGTAACGACCCGACCAGTCATTTTGTATTATCGGACCCCGTTCCCCTAAATGAAGCTCCCCATAGCGGCTTATTGTGATTTATGACTTGCAGGGGCGGGTGGTCCGAGATTCAGGAGTGTTTAGAGCAGTAACGGAACACTTAGTTCCTTAAAGTTGTCCTTTTTTGCCAAGTTTGACTTTGGTCAACATTTTGAGTAAACGACCTTGGAATCGAGTTTCAACGGTTCCAGTAGCTTTGTATGATGATTTCGGACACGGGAGTATGTTCGGAATGTGTTTTGGATGACCCGGGAGCGTTTCGGCACCCAATATCGAAATAAGAGTTTCCTTAAGTTTATATTGTGGTTTGGGACGTGTTTTTGTGTTATCGAGGTACGAACGGAATTATGAGACTAGGAATAGTTCCGTTATGTCATTTATGACTTGCCTGCAAAATTTGGTGTCATTCCGAGTAGTATAGGTCAGTTCAGCGCATTGTTAGCGAATTCCAGAAACTTAAAGTTCCTGAGTTTGATTCTAGGGGTTTTGAGGTGTAATTTTGAGTTTTAGCGTTGTTGTGGGTGTTCCGAAGCCTCGAGCGGGGTCCGTATTATGATTTGGGACTTGTTGGTATATTTGGACGGGGGCTCGGGTGGGCCCAGGTGCCTCTCGGGCACCAAACGAGGCCAAAAACCAGCTGAAGCAGTTGCTGGTGCACCTGATCTGGTTTGACCGCAAGTGCGGTTGCCCAGTCTCAGGTGCGAGACCGCTCCTGCGGTCCCATCCTCGCAGGTGCGACCTCCAGGTGGGCTGCCCAGTTCTCGCAGGTGCGGGCCCTTTCCCGCAGGTGCAGACTCCTGCCCGCAGGTGCGAGCCCAGGCCCTTGTCCCATTTTCCGCAGGTGCGAGCTATTGCTCGCAGGTGCGAGACTGCAGGTGGGGTCCTTGAGCCGCAGGTGCGGAACCACTGTAGGCAGTGTGTTCTTTTAAAGCACGGGAAATGTTCATTTTCTCCATTTTTCTTCCACCATTATCGACCTAGAGAGCGTGGAAAAGGGCCAATCCACCTAGCTACTGATAAGGTAAGAAAATTCTACCCTAGTATTAGTTTAATACATGAATTACTAGTTAAATAAACTACTTAATTAGTGAAAAATCAAGGAAAATGGGTAGTAACCTAGGGTTTTCGAGAATTTAGAGAACTACCCGTGAATTGGCTATGAAATCACGCAAAAATCATATATTAACGATCTTTAGGTTATGGGTGAGTGTTTACTTCGAGAATTTTCTGAATCCGAGCGTGCGCGCCCGGGGGTGGATTTTGGGATTTCTTCAAGAATGATGAATTGACTAAATAAGTAGGAGAATTCCATGCCTTGTGTATAATTTGATATATTTGTATAACATTGCCTAGTTTCGAGTCCTTGGGTGACGAGTTTGGAGTTTCGGGCGCGTTCTTGGTCCGGAAAGTAGATTCGACACGAGTTGAGTCTCCTTTCTAACCTTGTAAGAGGGAATTATCCCTATAGGTGATCTAATGCTATGTGTGATGTTTGTGGGGGCTACGTACGTACAAAGTGACGAGAGTCCGTACGTAACGACTATTATTATTATGTCCGGGTAGTTAGGCCCACATCATGCCTTGTGTTCTTCCTCGTAATGAATTATATCTTATGAATTCACATGATATGTAGCATTGTTTCCCTGAGATTTATGGAATTTGATAATTTGAAGGAGTTGATTGTGGAAAGTAATTTTAAAAGAATATTGTGTGTGCATGTGACCGCTTCGCAATTTACATTCCGCGAGCGGAGTGTGATTTCCCCCACTCTCATGGGAGCGGGCCGTACGCCACATCGGATTGAAAGTTGCACTTATGGTTCGGGCCGTTCGACCCTCGACAGTGCATATATACGATTATTTTATGGCAAAGATGCACTTATGGCTGGGCCGTTCGACCCTCGGCAGTGCACATATATGATTATTTTTATGGCTCAGGCTGGTTGTCCTTTTCCCATATGCGCATGATAAATTGTTACTAAATTCATGAATATTGATTTGGCAGATATTTGGGCCTAACTACCCGTTTTCATCATATTTTATTAAATTATATTGTTGGACCTTAGTTAGTGTCAAGTCGACCACTCGTCACAACTTCTTCGAGATTAGACGGGATACTCGCTGGGTACATATATATATTTATGTAATCATGCTACGCTTCTGTACTTAATTGTACAGGTTCTGAGGCTGGCGCATCCGGTTGTCAGACCGGAGCTTGATTTTGATTATACTCGGACCTGACTTCACGGTGAGCTGCTTCTCCTGGCGATCTCCGGCAGCACCATGGAGTTTCTTTTGATTATTTCCCATCTATTTCTTTCAGACAGTGGGACTGTATATTATATCTTTTGTATATTCTGCTAGTATGCCCGTAGGACTTGTGACACTAGTTCCTGGCACACACGTGGTAGTTATTATGGATTACGGGTATGTATATATATATTGGCTCATGCCTCCTTATGACCGCTTTTGATTAAAACTGGCTAATTATCTTTTTCTATTTATGTTTTAAGCTTTAAAAACTTGGTATATGTTGAAATGTTTAATCAAATAAGAAAGAACCCTTGGTAAATTGAGTGTTGGCTTGCCCGACCCCGCTGTTGGGCGCCATCATGACGTGAGTTAGGATTTTGGGTCGTGACACACACACACACACACACACACACACACACACACACACACACATATATATATATATATAGACATCATAAATACCCCTACAAAGTAGTGCAATTTTTCAATGAAGGGGGTTCTGAGGAGCAGCGTTATGATTATCTGTTAAATTGAAAAACCATGCTTTAGATCTTTTGACTGATTTATATCTTAATACCTGTTAATCATAAGTGTATTTACTGTTCCATATCCAGGCTTATTATTATTATTTATGTTTTGTAAGTATTCAAATGCATCTACCCTCGCTACAACTTCTTCGAGGTTAGACATGATACTTACTGCGTACCCACTGTGGTGTATTATTCTATGCTTCATCACATATTTGTGTAGATTCTGAAACTAGTATTTTGGTACCCTTCGAGCTAAGCAGGAGTATGTTATTGGAGACTTTGCAGTAAGCTGCCATACTATTTCGATCTGCAGCACATGAAGTCCCCGTCTTCATTTATCTCTTATCTATTTTCTTTCTCATGGACAGTTGTGATTATGTATTCATACTTGTACTTACTTAGTAGTTGCTCATGTACTTGTGTCACCTAGTTCTTGGGGGTTGTACTGCTTTAGTCGTGTCTAGACCGTGTTATACCTGCATTAGATATTTTACTGCTTTGATATTATTTTTACTTTTATTATGATATAGCTCTGTTAATTAAAGGAAATTGGACTTTATTGTGTTGATTGTGAGTTGTCTTTCTAGCAAGTACATCTAGGCTTCATCACGACCTGAGGTGGGATTTTGGACCGTAACAAGTTGGTAGCAAAGCTTTAGGTTCATATAGTTTTCACGAGTCACACGCAGATCTAGTAGAGTCTAATGGATAGGTATAGACACATTTGTATTTATCTTCGAGAGGCTACGAGATTTTAGGAAATTTCCCTTTCTTGATTCCTTATGGTGTGACTTTATCTTGGCTTGAAGTATATATCTTCAGTTCCCTTCTACTTGTTCGTACACAATATTGAGTTACTTGATATCAGCTGTTATCCAGCGATTTGTGGCGATATTGCACCCATGCTATGGGATGTTTTTTTCGGTGTTAAGGGCTAACAACTATTTTTTGTTTGTGGAAGGGTTTCCATCTATAATCGACCCAATGTTGGTGTTTCCCATAGGTTGGAGGCCTTGTACAGTATATTGTGATGTTTCACATATTAGTTTTGGCGCGCTGTTAATGCAGAGTGATATGGTAATTAATTACGTTCCGGCAGTTGAAGCCCCGTGAGAGAGCTATCTGGTTTATGATTTTGAGTTTTGCATTTGTTCCGACAGAGGGAAAATTTGGATTTGAAGTTCTGACCCTGGTATATAGAATCGTGAGATCGAGCATTTATGAACATAGTGGAGTCGTGCATGTGTGATTGCCAGTTGTCTTTGTTTGAGCACACTAGAGCTTGTTACTACGATGATCCACATTTGCATGTCCTTAGGGACTTGGTGTGCCGTATGGTACTAGGGAAATGGTTCTCAGTGAAACGGTGTTTTACGGCTTTAGGGTCGGATTTATGTTTCCAGTGTTGATGGTCCAATGGAGATGATCATCGAGTAGGTTCGTGGAATTTTTCTCATACAGATGATAAAGAGACGTATCGTGATTCGATACAACATTATAGGTGACAGAGGATTGTCACGACCCAAAATCTACAGGTCGTGAGGGCACCTAACCCGAACCGTTAGGTCAACCAATTAAAATTTAACACAATTATAATAAAATAAATATGATCAACAATTGATATATCTTGATTCCATACAACATTCAAGGACTGGTAGTACAAGATATGAGCTACTAAGACTAGATTAAAAAAAAAATGACTATGAAATAAATTTAATTTCTGTTTGAAATGTACTTAAACATAATTCAACTCTAGAACTAACCAGGGACAAGTGGTAGCCACATCCAGAAGGCACGAATATATTCAGAGCCAGCTTCCGACATCACCCGCAGCTCCGCTCGAAAATCTGCACGCAAGGTGCAGAAGTGTAGTATGAGTACAGCCGACCCCATCTACTCAGTAAGTATCTTGAATAACCTCGGTGAAGTAGTGATAAAGCTTTGTAGCTAAAAGATACTCACTGAAATAACCCATACAGAAGGCTAGCAATAGAACAATACTAGAACATAACAGAATAGCGTACAAGGAAATATTATGTGAAGTAGTAGATGATTTATAGAAGAACCACAACTAATATTCCTCAATATCACGACCAATCCTTTTCTTAGAGCGTTAACTACCAAATTATAGTAATAAATCCATAAATTTCATACTGTGAGAAATATACTCAAGACATCAAATCCAACGGCACGACAACACCCTTATTGCATTTATCTCATCCTCACCAAATACACGTGTATACCAACCAGGTGAAACAAATATCGATAACAGTAATGACAAGGTAAGAAACATACGAATGATGAAATTAATTAGGAAAGAAGAACATACTTTCACCTAACTGGCATGATAGAAGGCATAGATGTTGATATGACAAATAAGAGGGGAACACATGATCTTTATAAGCTAACAAGTAGATGCATGAATGGCTAACATGGTAGAAAGCTTATACTAGAGTGCAACAAACTAGATACTCCATGGTTATAGATATAACAACATGAGACAGGCATGATATTTGAAAGTTAAACAAGTAGAGCGCATAGGAAACACAACAACAATTGAGATATAGAACAAAGACAAAACAACAACGGAAAGTCACATAGGAAACATAGGTGCGACAATAGCCGCTTAAGGTAAAGGCATGAACGTATACACAAGGAAAAGATATCACAACATAATGCATGTCCCTCTTCCTTGCCTGCACGAAGACACCCTTCGTGCCATGAACTCGTGATAATATAAAAGCATGATGATATAAATAAAATGGCACGGCATCACCCTTCGTGCTTTTACTCTCATCTTGACATGATAATGTAAATGAGATCAGGATAATATAAATAAAATGGCACGGCATCACCCTTCGTGATTTTACTCTCAAATTTAATGGCACGACATCACCCTTCGTGCTTTTACTCTCAAATGAAATGGAACAACATCACCCTTCGTTCTTTTCACTTTCCTTCACATGATAAAATATATGAAATGGCACGGCATCACCCCTCGTGCTTTACACTCTCCCTCGCAAGATAATATAAAAGCAATGACACGACATCACCCTTCGTGCTTTACACTCTTCCTCACCAAGAATATGTATATCAATGACAAGCAAGGCCAGAAGCATAAATAACATCAAGGAGAGTGGTTAAATGAATATTCCAAATAAACCCCAATCACAACTTTCAAGCCAACAATTGATCAATAAATCCTCAACACCCTTATTGTTCAACTATTTCAACAAAATCTCAAGAATGATCTACAACTCGAGTGTAGAACCTAATATCTCAAGAATAACGACCGTAGCAATGTATTAATGATTAATCGTGATGAAGACCGAATTAGACACATTGATGTTTCTCAAAATCCCGTAAAATTTTAATCAAGCTATAATAAACTAATTCTTGGTTTCTAACATTTAATTTCGTATTCTTAGTAATCTATAAGTCAAGTAAGACATGAAGCAAGAAGGTCATATAATTCTACAAGGCACAATTAATCGTATGTTTATCCCTGAGCATGATTAACCCTGGCACATGAATATACGTTCGTCACCTCATATATGCATCACCCCTGCATGTAGCAAACAATAGCACTTGGTAGAAAAGATTCCCTCAACAAAGTTAGGCAAGACACTTACCTCAAACAAGCCAAATCAGTTCTGAGCAAGCCAAACGATACTCTAAAAATGCCATCCTGCACATGCCGACCTCCAAATGGCTCGAAACTAGCCAAAAGCAACTCAAATATATCAAATAATGCCCAAGGAAACAAATCTAATCGATAAAGGTCGAATCTTTAATCAAAATCCCAAAGTCAACCAAATAGTAAAACCCGGGCTCTCACCTCGAAATCCGATGAAACTCACAAAATTCGGTAACTCATTCAATTATGAGCCCAGCCATACTAGTTTCACTCAAATCTGACTCTGAATCAATGTTCAAAACTCAAATTTTAGACAAAAACACCCAAATTTTACTTTGAAATCATCAATCAAAAGCCAAAAACAAAGATAGATTCATGAAATATAACCAAGATCAAGTATAGATCACTTACCCCAATCCATATGGTGAAAATCGCCTCCAAAAGGTGCCTAAATCAGAGCTCCCCAACTCAAAATATGACCAAATGAACAAATCCTCTAATCAAAATGTCCTCATCGTATTTTTGCCCAGCTATTCTACCTCGTTTCATGTGATGACGATCCTGAAACTCACTTTTGACGCCTCCAATGAATTCCTTGTGAAATTTCAGTCAAGTTAGGCTTTTGAATCACTCCATTTGACCTTATAATGAAGGAGATATATTGGTTTCAATATTTGGAAATAGTGCAAATTTTTAAATACGAAGTCAGTGGCAATTTAGTAATTACGATACGGATCTAATGATTCAGTCTTAGTAAAATGACTATAAACTCCTCATACGATGTCCAAATTTGATGATTTTTTTTGCTATGACTCCGTAATTACGATACGGATCTAATGATTCAATAAAAACAGAAATTTGAGCTCATTTGCTTAATATAGTATCATTTATGCTTGAAGAAACGACGTTGAAACATAAGAAAAATGAGCCCAACACAACTCAAACCTATCAGAAAATAACCCGAGCCCCTCGGGACCTAGTAAAAAATACCAACAAGTCCCATAACATAACACGGACCTACTCTAGGCCTCAAATCACGCATAACAACATCGAAACAACGAATCACACTTCAAATCAAACTTTATGAACTTTCAAAAACTCGTGCCGAAACATATCAATCAACTCGGAATGAACTCAAATTTTGCACACAAGTTCCAAATGACATAAAAAAGTTATTTCAATACCCGGAACCACAATTCGAACCCGATATCATCAAAGTCATCTCTCGATCAAACTTGTGAACTTTCCAAACCTTCATATTTTTAACTTTTGCCAATTAGTGCCGAATCTTTCTAGAAATATCCAAATGCAAATCCGGGCATACGCTCGAGTCGAAAATAACCATCCGTACCTAACGAAACCATCAAAACTACAATCCGATGTCAATGCTAAAAAGTCAAACTTGGTCAACTCTTCCTACTTAAAGCTTCAATTCATGAAATTTATTCTCCCAAATCGATTTCGGATAACCTAAAAACCAAAACCGACGATTCACACAATTCATAATACATCATTCGGAGATACTCGTTCCATCAAACTATCGAGCGAAGTGCAAATGCTCAAAATGACCGGTTGGGTCGTTACATTCTCCTCTACTTAAACATACATTCGTCCTCGAGCGTGCCAAGAGTCGTTCCAAGGACATCAAACCACGGTGTAACCTTACCATAAACTTACCCGGGGGGTAATCCCACGTCACCCTGATCTATATAAGCCTGCCAACACATTATAACTGGAGATCCTTACTTCAACCTTATTCCGTAAATCTTAGAACCCAATTTCCAACATCCAGAATTCATGACAAGACCTGAATCTCGCATATACACACTGTATAAGTCTGAACAAGCTATATTAAGTCATAACCATAACCCAAGATGTAATCACATGATATGCTCCATCACTCAAATACTCATAGCAGTAACTGTTGTCCACCACGGCTGCCCAAAAACAAATTCGGTGCCAGTAGTAAACATCATATCAAAATAAAACCTTGTTCAAAACCTTCATACACTGTTGATGATGAAAGAAACACGCAGAATCTCTTAACCACTCATCTGATCAATAAGCCAAGAATCTCACTTGTCCGACCAGGGCCATTGCCCAAATCCTTAGCGAAAATATGGTATCATTCTTCCGAACATTCCATATCCCAATATGATAGTGCAAATTTCAGGTCTATAAACCTCACCCACAATACAAGTAGCCCAACCGACAAGTCTCACCAAAAACCATATGGAGCCCCACACAACGCGGTCCCGTACACCAACAAGTAATAATTCAGATATGACAGATATTAGTAAGAAAGTTAAATAAGAAGGCTACTAAGGATTTAAGCAGGTAGGGAAATTTTTAACATTTTCCTATGAACTATTTCAACAAGAAGAAAGAAAAATACACGAAATAAGCATAAGGAGTTACATTTCATCACAGTACTGTTGTAGCGCGCAACCCGATCCTATCATATCAATCCACATAGGGTACCCATCGATCCATAATACTCGGGCTCACTAATCACATGTGCGTCAACATCTAACACGATATAGTGCATAAAATATAACTGTGGTAAAATGATTAGGCACAAATAATACTTAGGAAGACAAACACAACCATGGAGAAATAAGCAAGTCAACATCACGAAGGCTATCTCGCCCATAACGCCATAAGGCCTACACAGAATTACAATATGCGTGATGTCACGACCCAAACCGGAGGGCTGTGACGGGCACCCGATACTTTACTCAATCGAGTACCAACATAACATATCTTTCTTATCGTACTATCAAGGGAAATGTGACAAAAGGGTCATCATTACATAACCGAAATAAAACATAAGGGAGTACTAGACATAGGACGACCTAACATGACATAGAAACTTATACATGTGACATACGGGCCTATAAGGCTGACATGATCATTTGTAAACTCAAAACATAGGGCGACAAGTCCATACAAGTATCCACATACCTGACATCTGTCTACAAGCCTCTAAGATTACATAAACATCATAAAGGTCGGGGCAGGTCCCCGCCATACCAGTCAATACATGTCCCAATCATACTGACCAAATATACAACTCCGGAGCAAGTGGAGTGCAGCAACACCTTCTGCTAAGCTGATAGCCTACAGGAGGACTCTCAACCTATCTATCAGAACCTGCGGGCATGAAACGCAGTGTCCCCAGGCAAAAGGGACGTCAGTAAGAATAAAGTACTGAGTATGTAAGGCAGAAAAGCATAAATAAGAACAACAATGTAAAGAGAGATATATAAGGAACAACCTGTAGCATCTGAGTGCCTATGAGAGATAGTGATATGAAATGAGTGATACATATATATATATATATATATATATATATATATATATATATATATATATATATATATATATATATATATATATATAAAATCTATTAAAAACATACTCCTCTGTAGGCATCATCATCATCATATCGTACCCGGCCTCGAAGAGGACTCGGTAAAAACGTAACCGGCCATCATAAGGATTGGTAGAATCATAACCGGCCACGTGGAGCTCGATAAACCAAACTGATTAGTGGTTGAAAAATAAATGCCATACCTGGTTGACTATATCGCGGATCGGTAGAGTAAAATAGATACTATATATAATGCATGCTAGACTCATGGAATCACGTTCTAAACCTTTCATAGTGACTTAAGGTCGTTGCACCTTCGATTAACATTATGGACATCCATACCCTCAATATGAACCTTAGTAGGATTCAAGGATCATACATACTTTCTTAGAATAACTTTATAAGGAAAAAACTACATGAATAACCTTAGTTTCTAGGAGTAGATCCGTTATGAATTAGCGTATCGTTTATGTTCATTTCACTTTAGATCATACCAAAAGAAAGAAGTAAGTTCCTTAACATACCTTAACCACGTTAAGTCCTTAATACCTTCCAATCAACTCTTCAAACAAGTCAACTCAATCTATCATAGCATAAGGAGATTCAAAATCAGTGTTGAGAAAAGGCTAAGTCTGTAACTTAAGCTAATAGCTCATTTACGTAAATTCAGGCAGCATCTCCCCAGTAACAAGGGCCTCCTCCAATACCATATACCAAAAACAACAGCCAGAGAAATCCAGTAACATATAATTATCAATAACAAGACACCATATAATAACTACAAGTCACAACTACTTCACGACGAGGGGCAAGCTCCGATTGGAATCCGTATAACCCATATCACCCCTTACAGACTTCTTACATTAACTTAACAGAATAATTTAACATGATAATTAATTAATTCATCAATTATTTCATCCTTATACCATATATTTATAACAAAGAAAATAATCCACAACTCTAACTATCTTCGGTTAGCAACTTTATTCACTAGTTCATGTCCAGTCCTTCCATTTAACTTAATCAACATCAAGATAACCTTAAGCACATGCGAGAACACAATACATATAACTCCTACTGTAACTTAAAGTCAAAATCCAAGTTATATTTAGCTAACAACAGCCCTCAATGGAAATACAACACCATAGAAGTGGCTTAAGCTAATCCAAGTAGTGTTTTGTAGTTTATCATCCTAACAACTTAACCAACATACAAGAAAGCTTAAGAACCATTAGTAGGATGTTAAACTCATCTTATCCAGTATTAAAAAATTGAAATTTCATCCAAACAACGCCCACAACTATCCTCAATGACAACACAACCTCAAAGAGGTGTTGTTCTTCACTAGAACTAACTTTTGATGTTGAAATATGGTGTAATCCATTTGCAAGACTTGAAATAACCTAGGGTTAATGTGAATACCTTGGGATAGTATTTTACAGAATATAAACCACTTAAAACAACCTCACACACGAGCTGGAACCACCCAAAAATCAGCAACAAGAAGAAGAACAAGAAACTTACTAGGGCGACGGGATTCCGGACACTTGATTTGTGTTGTTTACCCTTTTGTTTGGGTCTTTCATCATGAGATAAACTTGAGAGAGTGTTTTTAGGGTTCTAATGTCTGAATATACTGAAAAATAATGACTAAAAGAGGATTTGAGGCATCTTATATATATCCATATGTCTTAAACCGTCTATGTGGGCCCCATAGAGAGCTGCTTGGCGCAGTCTCATGAAAATGCGAATATCTCTCTACTCCAAGATCGTATCAATGAACAGTTTAACGAGTTGGAAACTAGACTCATAGATATTAAATTTGGTAGGTATATCATCCAATAACTCCAAGTATATTGGGGGAAAAGCTTAGTTACATTTGACCTAAGTTTCAACACATTATGAATGTAACTTGTGAAGACCTTTGCCAACTTTTGTTCCACAACTTGCTTGACTTCAAAATGTAGCATACGACTATCATACAAAAAAAATAACTCATAAAATAACCTCCTTATCATGTTAACAACCATAGTCTCACCCTAAAGTACATGTTATAACATTCCAAAGTTGTCGACTTTCGACAAAACTTATTTTCTTCAATTGGTTTAGCTTCTAAGATTTCCAACCCTATTGGTACTCATTATTCATGATCTTAAATATTTGTTAGATCCAAGGTAACATTATTAACTTACTTTATATGCTTCCAAATATAGTCTTATTTCTGAGCTTACATCAATTGACTTATGGCGTACTCTTACGTACAAAAACATGGGGTGTAACATCATTCCCCCCTTTGGAACATTCGTCCTCGAATGTTGACTTATGAACTTATCTGTCTCTTAAGAAATAGCTCTTACGAATAATTTAGTATTGTCTTTTCCATATAGGGAGTTTTCCGGTGAATAAATCCAAAGGTTAGGGCATTCCCCCTTTAGGCCTCTTTCTCACACCACGACTTATGGTCAAAATTCTTTCAATATCATAACTGTTTCTACCTTATATCATGAAGCCAATACAATTCTGACCTTGTATGTGCGCCTATGCAACTCTTATCTCCTTTTTCCTTTAGATTTTAACCAATCTCTAGGCTTCACTTTGTGAACATATATAGTACTATGACAAGCTGTCCCTCTGGGCATCTATAGGTGTACTAAAGTTCTTTGCTTGGTACTTTGTTGAACTTACGACTATTGCTATATCTTGTTTCATAGCCTCAGTTATCTAAGCTTCTGGATTTACCACAACTAGGTAGGTCATACTATACCATAACACTTACTTCAGTTTATTATTATCGAAATTTGTAACCCAACTATAGGTTACGTTGTCACTGCTCATCCTATATGTATAAATCTAAGTCCTTTAATGCTTCTTCATTACTATTCATCTTAAGAATGATATCCTAATCTCATCTCATACTTTGAAACGTTTATCCATCCATTGTTGATTCACCTTAATGTTGATCCATAATCTACTACTGATAACTTGAATCCTCTCATGTAATATATTGACACTAGGGCTCACGTTGCATCGGGAAATATTTTAAGTGATTTTCTTGATCCACCTAGGGACGATACTTCACCTCAATAACTGTATTTCATAGCATCCCAATGTGATTCATCTTATGGGGGTATTCTAATCCTGTGGAATTCATGAAATCCCTTTTCAAAATAATTACTCAATTAAAGGCCTAAACGTCATCCTCTTATCATCTATCACATTTAGACCCTTACTTTACTATCCGGGCAGCATTCCATCTCTTCTAAATGCTCCTAGTTTTAAACTCCTTTGAGTTCACTCATTCTATACTGATCTTTTTATAACTTTATGGAAACCATCAACTCTCTTATTTTGATGGGTTTAATCCCAAGGCCTTACCTATTCTTGTCACCTTCTCACTCACCTTTTCTTATCCTTAATCATATCTACTAAAACCATGTCGCTCTATTATACTTTAGCTTGAGACCTACGCATATCTATTTATACTACTCGAAACCTTCCTTTTAACATGCTAGCACCGTAGGTTTCCTTTCATGCCTTCTCAGTTGTCTTTAAATGTAAGCAATTACTTTTCATGGTCGTTCTACCACTTTCTGCATGGATACTTGGCTTATCTTAGTGCCCAGGAATACTGGAATTCCATGTCACTCATATTATCTCAAATATCAACTTTTGATTTTTTCTTCTTCCCGTTCATTAACTACGATAGGTGCCACTTTCTTATGGAGTGCATATAATATTATTGTGATACTGCTGTTACAAGACCATTTCTTCTTTAGGTCACTATGCTTATTTTGAAGCTTCTTCCTTATTTCCTCAGCTAGTCTTTCGTTGCTGTGCTTAGGGAAGACCCTATGAATCTTGTAAGGTTATGAGCTTATTACATGTATACCCCCATGGTATTTCTAACGTTCTTAATCCCCTATCATTATCCTTAATTACTTACCTCCATGCTCTTGTACTCGTAGGGTTGCTTCTGAATTGAAATTTGAGTTGGCTCCCTAGTGGAACTCTCTTTATTTCCTTAACACTTATATTGTACCTTCTACTACCCCAACTCCTATCTGAATATGTCTCGAGGATTACGATCTCGTACCTGAGAGACTGAATTTCCTATGCTATACATTTATCTTGCATGATCTACTGATTTGTCTGTATCTTCTTATCTATCCATAACTAGGCTCTTCTGGAATCAACTACAGACTACTCGTTGGTCCACTCTCATATCTATATTTTATGCAATGCCTCATGGGTTATGTCCTTTTTCTTAACTTACCTCTCGTACGAGATCCTTATGTATCAAGTGTTCATTCCCACTTATTTATCAATATCATCGAGTGCGAAACCCTTATTGATTCTCCCCGGCTTCATGCTTACATAATGTTCTGGAGTCATATTATAACTGTAGGATCTGAATAAATGCAAGCTCATTCCTTTCACCTTTTTACCGCATTTTTCCTTTACCATTCGATAGTTCCTCTTCATCTTTGGAATTTTTTTAACATCTTCACTGACATATTACTCGCCTTGCGGTAACCCTTCTACACCAGAGATAATTGAATTTCTTACGTACAAGGGTGACACCTGGTGGAACTGGCACATTTAGTCCCTTAAGCTAAACTTTGCTCATAGTGCTTGCTTTAGGGAAGCATCTTCGTGAATGACCTTTAAAGGTTATTCTTCTATTGATCATTCTATTATTGTCGAAACACGACCGACTATTATCAATTCCTTCGATCCCTAATTCATGTTCGGTTTTTCTAAATCTTGTTTACTATCCCATACTAAATTCTATTACTCTGGGGGTCTAACTTTTCCTTCCGGTAATCACGTTGGACTCACCAACTCATTTCTCGAAATAAGGATATGACTTTAGGGCTTATACTTTTATTGTCTCAATGCATGTCTCCTCTTGTCTTTTACTTCACTTGACTATAGACTCTGTCATCCTGCCATATTTTGATTTATGGTTATCACTCATTTATCATATCTTACTCATAATGCTTCATTTACTCTCTTCTTATTCTCCTGCTAATATCTTTGTCTATTACCTTATTCTAAAAACTTCAACAAAACAACCTTTCGCTTTTAGATCCCTTTGCACCATCATTGGCTCTTGGGTCGACTAACACTCTCTCTTTACTAGGCATATGAGTCATCCTAAGGTAATTCATCCCTTCTAGGATTCCAGTGCCTATCTTTTGAAATTTCTGAACATTCTAGTATTCATATCCGACTGTATTATTCTAGAGTGCACCATCTGGCTATCTCCCAATAAGAACTATTACCATGTTCTGCACTACCCTTCAAAAATGTTAGATAATGATAACAATCCATCCACAATTTTGGGTTACTCTAACCTTAGCTGGATCCTGATATCCTATCCTTCTCTTAAATTATATCTGTTAGCTCCCATAGGGAATAATTGAGATAAATATGGTCAATTGTATATATCTATGTTACTGTTGAAAGTAACTCAAAATACGTATATTTCTCTGCGTGAATTATAAATACTGATAATCTTTATTAACTAGGTACCTCGTACCCTTCTTCATCTTGCTTCTTTTATTTGCTGAAACTTGTATCTACCATATAATTCTCTTATTTATTCTTACCATATGGGTGGATACATATTCTTGACTTAGAGCTCCTTATCAAAAAACTTACACATGTTAGTACACCCATGATCTGCTGAAGACCTCACATTTACTCATCATAAGCATGATGCAAAATTGAGTTCCTTTGATTCAACTCTTCCACAACCATATTCAATCTCTTACCAACTGTCTTTCTAGATGTAGGAATCCTTGAATTATGAATAATATAATTTAGGAGTTTGATTTCTTACAAATGATCCCTACCACATGATCTAGATTAAAAGAAAGAGTGCCAGTCCTAAATGCCTTGTAGCCTCCTACTTATAAGTGTGGTGCACAATACACCCATAAACAAGACTCTACTTGACACGACTTGTAGACTCCCTAGGAAAGAACTGCTCTAATACCACTTCCGTCACGACTCAAACTGGAGGGCTGCGACGGGCACCCGGTACTTTACTCAACCGAGTATAAACATAACATATCTTTCTTATCGTACTATCATGGGTAAATGTGCCAAATGATCATCATGACATAACAGAAATAAAACACAAGGGAATGCTAGACATAGGACAACCTAACATGACATAGAAACTTATACATGTGACATACAGGCCTATAAGGCTGACATGATCATTTGTAAATTTAAAACATAGGCCGAAAAGGCCATACAAGTATCCATATACCTGACATCTATCTACAGGCCTCTAAGAGTACATAAACATCATAAAGGTCAGGACAGTGCCCCGCCATACCAGTCAATACATGTCCCAATCATACTGACCAAATATGCAACTCCGGAGCAAGTGGAGTGCAGCAACACCTTCCGCTGAACTGATAGCCAACAAGAGGCCTGTCAATCTGTGTATCGGGACCTGCGGGCATGAAACTCAGTGTCCCCAGGCGAAAGGGACGTCAGTACGAATAAATTACTGAGTATGTAAGGCAAAAAAACATAAATAAGAACAATAATATAAAGAGAGATATATGAGGTACAACCTGTAGCATTTGAGTGCCTCTGAGAGATAGTGACATGAAATGCGTGATACATATACATACATACATACACACACACACACACACATATATATATATATACACATAATATTTTAAAAACATACGCCTCTGTGGGAATCATCATCATCATATCCTACTCGGCCTTGAAGAGGACTCGGTAAAAATGTTCCCGGCCATCATAAGGCTCGGTAGAATCGTACCTTTCCACGTGGAGCTTGATAAAACCAACTGATCAATGGTTGCACAATAGGTTCCATACTCGGCCGACTATAGTGCGGCTCGGTAGAGTAAAATAGATACTATATATAATGCATGCTAGACTCATGGAATCATGTTCTAAACCTTTTGGAGTGACTTAAGGTCGTTGGACCTTCAATTAACATTATGGACATCCATACCCTCAATATGAACCTCAGTTGGATTCAAGGATCATACATACTTGCTTAGAATAACTTTATAAGGAAAGAACAACATGGACAACCTTAGTTTCTAGGAGTAGATCCGTTATGAATTAGCATTTCATTTATGTTCATTTCACTTTAAATCATACCAAAAAAAATAAGTAAGTGACTTAACATACCTTAACCATGCTAAGTCCTTAATACCTTCCAAGCAACTCTTCAAACAAGTCAACTCAATCTATCATAACATAAGGAGATTCAAAATCAGAGAAAAGGGTAAATTTGTAACTTAAGCTAGTAGCTCGTTTACGTAAATTCGGGCAGCATCTCCCTTGTAACAAGGGCCTCCTCCAATACCATATACCAACAACAACAGCCAAAGAAATCCAGAAACATATAATTATCAATAACAAGACACCATATAACAACAACAAGTCACAACTACTTCACGACGAGCAACAAGCTCTGATTGGAATCCGTATAACCCATATCACCCCTTATAGACTTCTTAAATTAACTTAACAGAATAATTAACATTATAATGAAGTAATTAATCAATGATTCCATCCTTATACCATATATTTATAACAAAGGAAATAATCCATAACTCCAACTATCTTCGAGTAGTAACTTTATTCACTAGTTCATGTCCAGTCCATCCATTTAACTTAATCAACATCAAGATAACCTTAAGAACATGCAAGAACACAATAAAAATACCTCCAAAAGTAACTTCAAGTCAAAATCCAAGTTATATTTAGCTTACAACAACCCTCAGTGGCAATACAACACCATAGAAGTGGCGTAAGCTAATCCAAGTAGTATTTTGTAGTTTATCATCCTAACAACTTAACCAACATACAAGAAAGCTTAAGAACAATTAGTAGGATGTTGAACTCATCTTAGACAGTATCAACAACTTTAAGTTTCATCCAAACACAGCCCACAACTATCCTCAATGACAACACGACCTCAAAGAGGTGTTGTTCTTCACTAGAACTAACTTTTGATGTTGAAATATGGTGTAATCCATTTGCAAGACTTGAAATAACCTAGGGTTAATGTGAATAACTTGGGAGATTATTTTAAAGAACATAAAAAACTTAAAACAACCTCACGCACGAGTTGGAACCACCCAAAAATCAGCAACAAGAAGAAGAACAAGAAACTTACTAGTGTGACGGGATTCCCGACACTTGATTTGTGTTGTTTACCCTTTGTTTGGGTCTTTCATAATGAGATAAACTTGGGAAAGTGTTTTTAGGGTTCTAATGTCTGAATATAATAAAAAATAATTACTAAAAACAGGTTTGAGGCATCTTATATATATCCATATGTCTTAAACCGCCTATGTGGGCCCCATAGATAGCTGCTTGGTACAGTTTCGCGAAAATGCGAATATCTCTCTAATCCGAGATCGTATCGATGAAAGGTTTAATGATTTGGAAACTAGACTCATAGATATTCAATTTTGTAGGTATATAATCAAATAATTCCAAGTATATTGAGGGAAAATCTCAGTTACATTTGACCTAATTTTCAGCACATTATGAATGTAACTTGTGAAGACCTTTGCCAACTTTTGTTCCACAACTTACTTGACTTCAATATGTAGCATACGATTATCATACGACAAAATTAACTCATAGAATAAACTCCTTATCATGTTAAGAACCATAGTCTCACCCTAAAGAACATGTTATAACATTCCAAACTTGTCGACTTTTGACGAAACTTATTTTCTTCAATTGGTTTAGCTTCTAAGATTTGCAGCCCTCTTGGTACTTGTTATTCATGATCTTAAATATTTTTAACCTTCAAGGTAACATGATTAACTTAATTTATATGCTTCCAAATATAATCTTATTTATCAGCTTACATCAATTGACTTACGATGTACTCTCACGTATGAAAACATGGGGTGTAACACGTGCGAAGAATCATGTAACCCTCACAACCCGTCATAGCATAAGAGAGAAACACATAACATAGACCAAGGCGTGAATAACATCTTTCCCCCCCGACGATATACCTGTGGTAACAGCTGCGCAGGAGCAAGCAAATCCAATCCGATACAAAATAAACATTCTCATTGGGCCTAGAAATGGCCCCCAAAATCAATTTTGGTCATCCACGAATGGACAAATTGCCCTCCAAAAGTCCCAACGACATAACCATAACATATATTATCATATAGCTAGCTTTGACCACATTTTCACAGTCCACAACCATGAAACAATCTGCTTCTGAGAACTCCTAGTCTCCAAACCCAAAGAACACACGAATCACCATACCTCATCCCAACTCCACTGCTCTAAGGTCTAACACATTTCTCATACACGATTATCCCACGAGGAATACTTCTATAATTCTTCCGTGCCACATTGCAAAATCTGAATATCAGCAGTCGATCAACCAGGCGAGCACCGCAATACTAATGAAGCATCCGTAAGTTAAAAAACAATGCGCCTTTTGAAATGCACACCCTTTTCAGGCAATACCAAGTAGTAATAGAATTCATCTAGACATTTGAAACCGTCCGTGTTGTCTAAGAGTAATGACCCGGCCGATCGTTTCGTGAGTTTAGTCCCGTTTCCCCCATTTATGATTTACCATATATTGCTTAGCATGTTTATGTTATGTTGGGTCGAATGGTTTGGGTTTGGAGTGGTCGTGGTGAGATCAGAGGCACTTAGCCTCATAAAGTAGCATAATAGTTGAAAAGTCAACTGAGAGTTGATTTATTGGTAAACGACCTCAGAATGAAGATTTTATGGCTCGAATAGCTTCGTTAGGTGATTTGGGACTTAGGAGTGTGTTCGGAATGAAGTTTTGATGTCCGGTGTAGAATTAGGCTTGAATTGGCGAAAGTTAATTTTTGGCAATTTTCGGTCGGCAGTGGAAAAAAGGTTATCAGGGTCAGAATGAAATTCAAGAAGTTGGAACAGGTTCGTAATGTCATTTTGGATATGTGTGCAAATTTTCAGGTCAATCAGATGTGTTTTGGTTGGTTTCGGCATCATTGGCGAAATTTAAAAGTTTCAAAGTTCATAGGCTTGAATTTGATGTAATTTTGGTGTTTTCTTGTTGTTTTTGGTGTTTCGAAGGCTCGACTAAGTTTTAATAATGTTATGGGGCATGTTGGTAGGATTGGTTGAGGTCCCGGGGGCCTCGGGTGTATTTCAGATGCTCAAACAGGCACTTTTTGGCTTTAAGAAGTCTGATGTTTTCTGGTGTTTTAGCAGTAGTGATTTCTTCATTGCGATCTCGTGGATTCACCCGTGATCGCGTAGAGTAAAAAGTGGGGCAGGCATTTTGTTCTATGCGATCGCGTGGTTAGGATTGCGATTGCATAGGTTGGTCAGGTAAAGCAGTGCGATCGCGTAGAGGTTCTGAGGCGCGTGTGTGGGGTGGAGAGTTGTTCCATGTGATCGTGTGTAGTGGTATGCGATCTCATTGTATTGGCTGGTTTGTGAATCGCTATCGCGTGGCTAGAGTCGCGATCGCACTGAAGGGATTTTAAGTGTTGGGCAGAATGTTTTGAAGCCCGTTGTTGCGAAAGTTTTCATCATTTTCCTCCATTGTCAAGCCGGTTGAGAGCTAATTGAGAGGGTTTGAAGAAGAAATCAAAGGGGCTCTCTTGGAGGTAAGGTTTCCAACTTCATAACTCGTTTATATGTCATTTTCTAAGTAATTAAACCGGAAAATTGTTGGAATTAAACTCAAATTTGGGAAAGAAAGGTGCATGGAATTTGGAATTTTCTTTTGAGGATTTGAGTGCAATTGTGGTCCGATTTTAGTGTTCTTAGTATGTATAGAATCGTGGGAGGACGAGGATTCTAGTGATGTAAATTTTATCGAATTCCGAGATGTGGGCTGTGTTCCTTTAGCATATATTGATGATGTTAAACTGGTTTTGGTTATATTCAGAGCAATCGAGAGCCAATTTGAGGGGCAAGAGCATCAAAGACTATTATTGTGGCTCGGTAGAGGTAAGTAATGGTTATAAATCTTGTCCTGAGGGTATGAAACCTCGGACTTCATATTTCTCACTATTTTTAGAATGGAGCACATGTCGGATGATGAGTATGTGGCACGCACTAGGGGAGATTTATGATTCATGTTTTTTCCCGAGGGGCTACTTATTATTTATTTCATTTTTACACTAAATCTTTTGGTTATTTTTATTTCTGAAATTGTTGAGAAACACATTTTTCAAAGGATTTTTCTGAAGTTGGTTTTAAGGCATGATGATTTCATATAGCTATGTATATACCGTTGGAAAGAAAGGTTGTTCATATTGTGAATTGATGATATTGATTTTATGTGTTTCCTGCCGCTTAGACTTGATTTATTTTCATTACTACTGAGTTGGCGTACTCACATTACTCTCTACACCCCTGTGTGAAGATTCAGGTGCAGATACTGAGCGTTAGCCATCTATTCCGTGCGGAGCCGGAGTTCGGGATATAGAGGTAGATGTTCAACGTACGCAACATCTCTTCTTTACATTCTTTTGTTGTACCTAGCTATTCGTTCGGAGGTTTTGTATTATAATAGTATACCTTTGGCATATTTTCTTAGATGCTCATGACATGTTGACTCCGGATTTTGGGATGGTTTAGACTATTTAGCTGTTTATTTTGCCTAGTAGATTTAGCAAATTCTATATAATTTATGAAATGCTTGAAAATGAGTTGGGGTTTTTGGAAAGAAACTGTAAAAAAAATGAGAATTGGCTAGCCTAGTTCCACAATAGGCGCCATCATGGCCGGTTTAGGATTTGGGGTCATGACAAGTTGGTATTAGAGCCTAAGTTACATAGGACTCAACGGTCATGAGCAGGTTTAGTAGAGTCTTGCGGATTGGTACGGAGACGTCTGTACTTATCTTCGAGAGGATGCGGAACCCTTAGGAACAATCTAATTTTTCTTGAATTTTGTCGTGCCATTTTGTTGATTCTGGAAATCTAAACTTCTATTGTTTCATCCTCTCACAGATGGTGAGGACTCGCGCTACCGATCAGGATGATCAGCAACCAGCTAGACCAGCGAGAGGTCGAGGCCGCGGTCAAGGCCGTGGTAGAGGTAGGGGCCAGCCCGTGCGGCAGCTAGGGCAGTGCCAGTTGATCCCCTTACTGTTCAGGGTCATATTTCTGCCACAGATACTCCAGCGGGACAGGCTCAAGCACCGGCGGTGGCTATTGTTATTCTAGGTCTTCAGGAGACCTTGGCCCAGATCTTGACGATGTGTACCACCCTTGTTCAAGCAATTGTCGCTACTTCTCAGGCCAGGGGAGGCAGTCAGACTCCAGTTGCCCGGACGCCTGAGAAGGGTACTCAGGGCCATCAGATACCGCGGGCGGATCCAGCCCAGCCAGTTGCTCCAGTTCGGGACTTCGTGGTTTTGGCTATGCCAGAGGACGAGCAACATAGACTGGAGAGATTTAGCAGATTACAGCCTCCGACATTCAGTGGTGCTGAGGGCGAGGATGCCCAAAGTTTTCTGGATAAGTGTCAGATGATGCTGCGTACTGCTGGGATTTGGAGACCAGTGGGGTCTCATTTGCCACATTTCAGTTTTCTGGTGCTGCTTTCATTTGGTGAGAGTCTTTTGAGAGGCGTAGGCTTGTTGGTTCAGCACCCCTCACCTGGCAGCAGTTCTCCACTATCTTCTTGGAGAAGTATGTACCTCAGTCTCACAAGAAGGAGCAGCACCGGCTTTTTGAGCAGTTGCGTCAGGGGGAGCTATCAATGACGCAATATGAGATGCGATTTTAGGAGTTGGCTCGTCATGTTACCGAGTTGGTCCCTACTGATAGGGAGAGGGTGAGGAGGTTCGTATATGTCCTCACTTATCAGCTCCGCCTATTTATAACTCGGGAGAGAGTATCAAATGCTACATTCGAGTAGGTTGTTGACATTGCTCGAATATTGAGCCGGTTCGCCGCCAGGAGCGGGAGGAGAGGGAGGCCAAGAGGCCTCATGGTTCAGGCAGTTCTAGTGGTACTCCCTACAGGGGGAAGTTTCAGCACGGTAGATGCCGTTCATTCAAGCCTCCTCAGTCACTCCGCCCAGCTTATAGTAGTGCATCATCGGGGCATGGTCTCCATGGTTCTCAGCCAGGCCGTACTTAATTCGGTGCCTCCCAGATCAGAGTGCAGCTCGAGCACCACCAGTTCAGAGTTCTTCTATGCATGAGTCTTCTAGTGGCCATTCTGGTACCAGGGGTTTCTATCAGTCCCCGCCTCCAGCTCTAGGGAGTTGTTTTGAGTGTAGAGAGTTTGGGCACATGTGGAGGCAGTGTCCCTATCGTTCTGGTGGTTCTTCTCAGCAGAGGGGCCAGCCCTCGACTTCAGCTCCAGTTACTTCACCACCCGCCCAGGCAGCCAGGGGTGGTAGCCAGTCAGCTAGAGGCCGCCCTATAGGGGGAAGTTGAGCAGGTGGAGGTCATGCCCGTATGTATGCATTTCCATCCTGGCCGGATGTTATGGCCTCCGATGTAGTGATCGAAGGTATTGTCTCAGTCTGTTGCCGAGATGCTTTAGCTTTATTTGGCCCTGGTTCTACATATTCCTATGTTTCTTCATATTTTGCCCATTCTCTGGATATGCTCCGTGAGTCTTTAGTTACATCTGTTCATGTGTCGACTCCGGTGGGTGATACTGTTTTTGTGGACCGTGTGTATCGGTCGTGTGTGATATCTATTGGGGGTCTGGAGACCCGAGTGGACCTAGTGTTACTCAGCATGGTCGATTTTGATGTGATATTGGGTATGGATTGGTTATCCCCGTGTCATGATGTTCTTTATTGTCACGCTAATACCGTGACCTTAGCTATGCCCGGATGCCCGAGGTTTGAGTGGAGAGTTTCTTCTGAGTATATGCCTAGCAGTGTGATTTCCTACCTGAAGGCTCAGCGCATGGTTGAGAAGGGTTGTCTATCTTATCTGGTTTTTATGAGGGATGTCAGTGGTGAGGCTCCCGCTATTGATTCGGTTCCTATGGTCCGTGACTTTCCGGACGTGTTTCCTGAAGACCTGCCGGGCATGCCGCCTGATAGGGACATTGATTTTGGTATTGAACTGGTGCAAGGCACCCAACCTATTTCTATTCCACTTTATCGTATGGCACCAACGGAGCTAAAGGAATTAAAGGAGAAGCTTTAGGAACTCCTAGATAAGGGGTTCATTCGGCCTAGTGTGTCACCATGGGGTGCACCGGTGTTGTTTGTAAAGAAGAAGGATGGTTCTATGCGTATGTGTATTGATTATCGGTAGCTGAACAGAGTCACAGTGAAGAATCGGTATCCCTTGCCTCGTATAGATGACTTGTTTGATCAGTTGCAGGGTACCAGGGTATTTTCAAGATTGACTTGCGTTCCGGTTATCATCAGTTGACGATTCGGGGGCCAGACATCCCGAAGACTGCTTTCAGGACTAGATATGGTCATTATGAGTTCCTGATTATGTCATTTAGGCTGACCAATGCCCCAACAACCTTTATGCACTTGATGCACAGTGTATTTCGGCCTTATCTGGATTCTTTCGTCATCGTGTTCATTGACGATATCTTGGTGTATTCCCGATCTTGGGAGGATCATGAGAATCATTTGAGAGTTCTGCTTCAGACCTTGAGATAGAAGAGATTGTATGCAAAATTTTCAAAGTGTGAGTTCTGGATTGATTCAGTAGCATTCTTGGGGCACGTGGTGTCCAGTGAGGTTATTCAGGTTGATCCGAAGAAGGTAGAGGCGGTGCAGAGTTGTCTTAGACCGTCATCAGCTATCGAGATTCGCAGTTTCCTTGGTTTGGCAGGGTACTATCGCCGTTTCATTGAGGGATTTTCATCTATTGCAGCATATGACCAGACTGACCCATAAGGGTGCTCAGTTCAGGTGGACTGAGGAGTGTGAGAGGAGCTTTCAGAAGCTCAAGTCAGCTTTGACTACAGCTCCGGTATTGATTTTGCCTACGATTTCAGGTTCTTATATAGTTTACTGTGATGCCTCTAGAGTTGGCCTTGGAGCGGTTTTGATGCAGGATGGTAGGGTGATTTCCTACGCGTTCAGACAGTTGAAGGTGCACAAGAAGAATTATCCAGTGCATGATCTTGAGCTAACAACTATTGTTCACGCCTTGAAGATCTGGCGTCACAATTTGTATGGAGTGCACTGTGAGATTTTCACTGATCACCGTAGTTTGCAGCATCTGCTTAAGCAGAAGGATCTGAATTGTGTCATAGGAGGTGGTTGGAGCTCTTCAAGGATTATGACATCACTATTTTATATCATCAGGGGAAGGCCAATGTAGTGGCCGATGCCCTGAGTCGCAGAGCGGAGAGTTTGGGGAGTCTAGCCTACCTTCCAATAGCAGAGCGTCCATTAGCACTCGATGTCCGGGCTCTGGCAGGTTAGTTGGTGAGATTGGATCTATCAGCGCCTCCGCGAGTATTGTCTTATGTAGCCTCCAGGTCTTCTCTTTATGATCAGATTAGAGCATGCCAGTATGATGATCCACATGTGCTTGTTCTTCAGGACAAGGTCCGTCGCGGTGATGCCAGGGATGTGGTTATTGGTGATGATGGGTTCATGAGGATGTGAGGCCGGATTTGCGTGCCCAATGTAGATGGACTTCGAGATTTGATTCTAGATGAGGCCTATAGTTCGCGGTATTCCATCCATCCAGGTGCCGCAAAGATGTATCAGGATTTGAGGTAGTATTATTGGTGGAGGCGGATGAAGAAAGATATTATTGAGTTTGTTGCTCAGTGTCTCAATTGTCAGCAGGTCAAATATGAGCACCAGAGACCAGGTGGATTGCTTCAGATATTTGATATTCCGGAGTGGAAGTGGGAGCGGATCACCATGGACTTCGTAGTTGGGCTCCCACAGACTTCGAGGAGGTTTAATGTTATGTGGGTTATTGTGGATCGGCAGACCAAGTTCGCGCACTTCATTCCTATTGGTACTACTTATTCTTCGGAGCGGTTAGTTGAGATTTATATCAGGGAGATCGTCCGATTGCATGGGGTTCCAGTTTCTATCATTTCTGACAGAGGTACTCAGTTCACATCTCAGTTTTGGAGAGCCGTACAGAGAGAGTTGGGTACTCAAGTTGAGTTGAGCAGAGTGTTTCATCCTCAGACCGACGGGCAGTCGGAGCGTACTATTCAGATTTTGGAGGATATGTTGCGTGCCCGTGTCATTGATTTTGGGGGTTCATGGGACCAGTTTCTACCACTCGCAGAGTTTGCATATAATAATAGTTATCAGTCGAGTATCCAGATGGCTCCGTATGAGGCTTTATATGGTAGGAGGTGCAGATCTCCGGTTGGTTGGTTCGAGCCGGGCGATGCTAGGCTATTGGGCACAGACTTGGTTCAAGATGCGTTGGGTAAGGCAAAATTGATTCAGGAGCGGCTTCGCACGGTGCAATCTAGGCAGAAGAGTTACGCGGACCGGAATGTTCGAGATGTGTCTTTCATGGTTGGGGATAAGGTATTGCTGAAGGTGTCACCCATGAAGGGTGTTATGCGGTTCGGGAAGAGGGGAAAGCTGAGTCCCAGGTTCATTGGGCCATTTGAGGTGCTTCAGAGGATTGGCGAGGTGGCTTATAGACTTTCCTTGCCTCCCAGCTTGGCGAGTATTCATCCGGTGTTCCATATTTTGATGCTCCGGAAGTATGTTGGTGACCCGTCTCATGTTTTGGACTTCAGCACGGTTCAACTCGAGGGTGATATGTCATATGAGGTAGAGCCAGTGGCTATTTTGGGTCGTCAGGTCAGAAAGCTGAGGTCTAAGGATATAGCTTCAGTGAAGGTTCAGTGGAGAGGATAGCCGGTGGAGGATGCCACCTGGGAGACCAAGCGAGAGGTGACGAGCAGATATTCTCACTTATTCGAGACTCCAGGTATGTTTCTAGACCCGTTCGAGGACGAACGTCTGTTTAAGAGGGGTAGAATGTAACGACCCGGCCGGTCATTTCGTGAGATTAGCCCCGTTTCCCCCATTTCTGCTTTACCATATATTTCTTAGCCTGTTTATGTTGTGTTGGGTCGAATGGTTTGGGTTCGGAGTGGTCGTGGTGAGATCAGAGTCACTTAGCCTCTTAAAGTAGCCTAATAGTTGAAAAGTCAATTGAGAGTTGACTTATTGGTAAACGACCTCGGAATGTGGATTTTATGGCTCAGATAGCTTCGTTAGGTGATTTTGGACTGTCGCGCCCCCTCTTTTCTCACGGAGATCGGGTTTATGACATTCGGTTGGTACAACTCTTTCCTTTTGGGAAATGGGTTTGTGTTTTTGAGAGTCACCACCTAACGATTTTTAAAGGTGCGTTAGGACACCAAAGGGGTTCATTTACAACTACGTTGTTAACCAGAAATAGGTAAGGGCTTGAAATTATCCTAAGGGGAAGGTGTGAGGCACCCCTCAGGATCCACAAGTGTGGTTCCCGGCCAAACAGCTTTTGTGAATTTGTACGGCTTAGGAAACAAACAAATAAAGGCTCAAATAAGAGGGGATTTAAGTCTTAAGCATGCAGATGTTTGAAAATAGTAAAGAAGGTTAGATTTTGAAGAGATTACGATCTAAGCATATAAAGGGTATCCTAGGTTTATAATAATATGGATCACATCAATGCAATACCCGATAATGACTCCTCGAAGTGGGGCTACACGTGGTATTAGCGCACCAGTCATCATATCCATATTCTACCCTTTCCCACCCCGTAAAAGTAACTAAATCGAGTGTTGGTCTCGACCTCTATTGCATGCTGTTACCCGTCCCTTCCTATCAGTCCGGAAGAATTTAGGACTTCTATCTTAAAGGGAGGTGCTAGGCAGACCTTCAAGTTTGAAGGAAAAATACTAAGGTGGCAGATAGGAACATGTAGGACTGCAATTAGGGTGAAACATAGAAAAGCAGGGAAACAGTACAAGCATACCTCCACAGGTAATGCAAATAAGCAGCATGACTCAAACACAGTTAAAGTCTTTGATTCAGATCCTAAAACATGGTATCTAAATGATAATAACAAAGAGGCAGATTTCCAATTTTAGCAATTTGATCACCTAAGGCTTGCCTAGGTGGGGGACAGTGTATACTAATTATCTGAATCGCTAAAGGGATTGTTGCAAATTATTACCTACACATGCTGTCCTAGGTTGTTCAGAACACAGAATTGTTGCCAGTTGTTTTTAGAGAAAACTGAGTGAAGTTGTTTTATTCCTTTTCATGCACCAGTAGTTAGACTAGGTGTTATTAAGCGAGTATAAATGAAATCCTAAAACATGGTATCTAATGCATAGGTAGGGATGCAGAATGATGCATATGCAGAATTCTAAGCAGGATTTCTAAATGCTCACAACATTATGCACGATTTCGGAATATGCAAGAGTGGCAATTTATTCTAGTGTCGTTTATCCTAAACAGGATCTCTAAGTACGCATAACAATATGAAACATGATTGCAGAAGATACCAATTATTAACATTATTTACCCTATCACAAAATTTTTCTAAGTGATGAATGACAGTACTGAAACAAGATGCTGAAACAGTGTTCATAAAGCCTAAATAGCATGATTTCTAATGCGTGATATACTTTGCACATGTTTATCCTAAACATGATTCTATTGCGCAAATAAGGAATGTAAACCTAATAGCATGGTTTCTACCCTTTAATATTTATAACATGCATAACTACCCTTTTCCCTTTGTACTATCCATCCCCAATAGTTGTTTACAAATAATTATTATAGGCCATTTGCATGAATTACACAACTGAATAAAGAAAAAGAAGAAGTTATATTATAGGGAGCCTACTGATAGGCCCAGAATCTCCAGAATGCCTCATTGCCATTCTATTCACAACCTTTCACATGATCCAGGTGTGTTAGAGTTCCCTAAGGATAAGGATCTCGGGCAGTGCTCATACCCAGATTTCATAGCCAAGATGGAGTAAGTGCAGTGTGGAAAGGCCAGCTCGTGTGTGTCAAAGTTCAGAGGGAGCTCAAGGGTCCCAAGGCAATGCTCACACAAGAGGGGCAAAACCTAATGTCTAAGAGTATAGTGGAAGTGCTCATAGTTTTGAAAATATCAAGTAGGAAAATAGCTTTTGAAAATAACTTGTTTGAAATAAGTTTTGAAGATAAAGAATGTTACTTAGTGAAAACAGTTTGAAAGGGAAGAGGGTAAGACAATCAGAGTCTCAGGATCAAAACAGTACACATAGGGCAAGAAACAAGAACCAAATCAGTTTAACACTCACAAGCAGGGACTGAGGGATAGGGGACAAGTATGACACACATAGGTATAGATTTGTATACAAGTTAGCACCAGAGAAGTATTAAGGTATTACAGCACTTAACAACCACAGAAAATGTTTCTTCATAAAGAGGTTCAGGCCAGAAACTAACAGAATCGGATTGAGGGGTGTGCCAGGGGAGATAACATGTTGAATCTAAGGAAGGATAGGACAGCTTAACAATCATACTAGTAAAGTGGAAGTAGACATGCTAATTACAGGGTACACAACAGAACCATAAGTAAAAGCATAGTAGAAATAGAAGGAACTGTAATACCAAAAGAAATATGTTGTTTTGAAGCTTTAAGTTAAACTGAAAACATACTAGTTAAATGAAAGAATAAGTGCAGAGTGAGGAGCAGTAGAGTGAAGAATAGTAGAGTGCAGAGCAGTAGAGTGTATAGTTGCTCAGTCTTGGCTTGCAGTCGACTGAGAATAACAAGTAAACAGCAAGAATAACAAGAGAGAATGTATATGTGTGTGAGAGAGTTCAGAACAGTGTATTGTTCGTGTCTTTGTTAATGAAGAGCAGAGAGTATATATAGTTTGAAAGCAGGTAGCAAATAAGGTAACCAGTAATAGTTCATCATAATTATAGAAATAAACTCTAATTAGAATCCAATTATTATAAGTACTCCTTTTAATTAAGGAGTCAATGTTCAATGGTAACAAACAGTGATAAACAAGGAAAGAAATCAATTAAGAAGCTGATTTTAACATATAAGTAGTAGTAAAAGTATAGAGCATGTGATTAATACTAAATACAGAATATCCTAATCAAGGATGTATAAGAACTAATTGACAACAGGTTTATTCATAGAAACAAGCCAAGAGATAATTCTGGAAATCAACAAGAAAATCTCGAGTGAGATTCAAAACACAAGGGATCAGTATCAATCAAGGAAATATCACACAAATAAATAGATACTCAAAGTCAGGCAATCAGTATTACTCAAAGTAAAATATCACAACTTTAGGGAAATACTCGAAAATCAGTAGAGAGTATGATGTGAAAAATCAATAAAGCACTAAACATACTTACTCAGAGATTCAAAATGCTAAAACAATATCGATTTGAACGAAATATCATATACTAAGCAAAAATTAAAAATCCTAATCATGAAATTAAGGATTCATCCCAGAAAATAGCAAGTAACTAAAGGAACTAGTTATACAGGCATGGTTTAGGCATATGCGATAAAGAATCAGAAATCCTAACAATGATTATAGAGCAAGAAATCACAAGAACACATAGAATATACACGAAAGTACAGTAACATGCTAGAACAGGTAAACAATACTGCAAAATAAACTCGGACTCACAGATTGAACCCAGAAATTTGTGGCTTTTAACAATAGAGGAATCGAACAAAGAAAAAGCTCAGATGATGTTTAAACATGGTAAAAATCACAATATAATGCTAGGAAATTAGGAAAAGAACTGTTTTTTACAAAGGATCTTGAAACCCTAGTTTTGAAAAGTGAAGAATCATTTTAGGAAACGAGAAGATCTTTGAAGAAAACATGTAAAAACGTCATAATATACATAGATCTGTTACAGATCAAAATAAATCGGAGGGTCTAAGGTTAGGGATTCCATAGAAAACCCAGAGGAGAAGAAGAAAAACCCAAAATCTTACCGGCTTTTAACCAGAGGGTGATAGATCTTACTCGAACGGCCATAGATGGCTAGAAAGATGGCATGAGACCGGAGATGGGAGTCGAACCGCCTCTGGTTCACTTGAGAACCCCCAAATGGTGACACAAGGCAAATGATGGAGCCATAAGGCTGGTGAGAGGTGAAGCCTCCATGATTTCCGACGAGGAGGTGGCCGGAGAAGGGGAGACAAGGGCTCAGTAGAGGGAGAGTTTAGAGAGAGAGATGAGAGGATTTAGAGAGACGGATCGGTGAGAAATGAGAGGGGGAAAATGAGAGATAGGGGGGTAGTCGTTTAGGGTTATATATGGTAGGGATTAATATGGGCCGTTGATTTGAATTAATTAACGGCTCAGATCGAATGAGGGATTGGGCCGGGTATTTTGTAAGGACTGGGCTGGGTTATTTGGGTTAATTAATTGGGTTAGGGGTCGGGATTAGTTAGGCTAGAATTAAAAAATAAAAGTGGCTAATTGTTAGATACCCCATAAAAATAGATAAATAATTTTCTAAAAAATGGCTAATAATTATAAAAAATAAAATTGATGCTCAATAGAGTAAATTAAAATGTTAATTAGTATTTAAAACATGAATGACTAATTATTGAGTAAAAATAGTATAAAACATATGATTGGGCTATAATTGCAAAGTTATTGCAATCATAGACAAAAAGTGCCAATTTGGCTAATTGTGACATAATTTGGTCTTAGTAAGATTAAAAATAATATATTAAGTCAAGAAATATTTTTAAAATAATTTGTAATGCAATTTTGTAATTAATTATTAGAAATAAAAACACTAGATGAATTAATAAAAATATGGTAAAATTATAGAAAAATACCAATTGCTATGAAAGCACTTTTTTTGAAGGTATATATGCAAGTTAAAAAATAATTTGAGATAAAATTGGGTATCAACAGGGACTTAGGAGTGTGTTCGGAATGAAGTTTCGATGTCCGGTGTAGAATTAGGCTTGAATTGGAGAAAGTTAGTTTTTGACGATTTTCGGTCGGCAGTGGAAATTAGGCTAGCGGGGTCAGAATATAATTTCAAAAGATGAAACAGGTTCGTAATGTCATTTTTGATATGTGTGCAAGTTTTCAGGTCAATCGGATGTGTTTTGGTTGGTTTCGGCATCATTGGCGAAATTTAGAAGTTTCAAAGTTCATAGGGTTGAATTTGATGTAATTTTGGTGTTTTTGTGTTGTTTTAGGTGTTTCGAAGGATCGACTAAGTTTTAATGATGTTATGGGGTGTGTTGGTAGGATTGGTTGAGGTCCCGGGGGCCTCGGGTATATTTCGGATGCTCAAACAGGCACTTTTTGGCCTTAAGAAGTCTGTTGTTTTCTGGTGTTTTAGCAGCAGTGATTTCTTCACTGCGATCACGTGGATTCATCCGCGATCGCGTAGAGTAAAAGAGTGGGGCAGGAATTTTTTTCTATGTGATCGCATGGTTAGGATTGCGATCGCATAGGTTGGTCAGGTAAAGCAGTGCGATCGCGTGGGTGTTGGTGCGATCACGTAGAGGTTTTGAGGCGCGTGTGTGGGGTGGAGAGTTGTTCTATGCGATCGTGTGTAGTGGTATGCGATCGCATTAATTTGGCTGGTCTGTGCATCGCGATCGCGTGGCTAGAGTCGCGATCGCACTGAAGGGATTTTAAGTGCTGGGCAGAATGTTTTAAAGCCCATTGTTGCGAAATTTTTCATCATTTTCCTCCATTGTCAAGCGGGTTGAGAGCTAATTGAGAGGGTTTGAAGAAGAAATCAAAGGGGCTCTCTTGGAGTTAAGGTTTCCAACTTCATAACTCGTTTATATGTCATTTTTTAAGTAATTAAACAGGAAAATTGTTGGAACTAAAACCAAATTTGGGGAAGAAAGGTGCATGGAATTTGGAATTTTCTTTTAAGGATTTGAGTGGGCAATTGTGGTCCGATTTTAGTGTTCTTGGTATGTATAGAATCGTGGGAGGACGAGTATTCTATTGATGTAAATTTTATCAACTTCTGAGACGTGGGACCGGGGCTCGAGTTTGGCCGAATTTTGAGATTTTTTTATAAATTGATAGTTTTCGATTGGATTGTGTTCCTTTAGCGTATATTGATGATGTTAAACTGGTTTTGGTTAGATTCGTAGAAATAGAGAGCCAATTTTAGGGGCAAGAGCATCGCAGACTAGTATTGTGGCCCGGTAGAGGTAAGTAATGGTTATAAAGCTTTTCCTGAGCGTATGAAACTGCGGACTTCATATTTATCACTATTTTTAGAATGGCGCATATGTCGGATGACGAGTATGTGGCGCGCAATGATTTTTTTATTGGACTTGGTCCTCTCTGCGGCAACTATTGGGTTGCGTATTTTGCTCTAAATCATATGTTAAATTGTGTTCTAAAGATTATTGCTATATTTGGGCTATAAGCCATGTTTGGGGCCTCGTGCCGACTTGTTTAGACCCCTTGGGGGCTTTTTACTGCTATTTCCTCACTGTTTATTTATGATTTACACTCAGTCACATTGTGCTTAACTGTTTTTGAAACTCAGCCTGATTTACACTATTTTTGAGATTTAAAAATGATGTTTTGGGTCGAGTATCCCGTTTTACTGATACGCCCGGGAGGCTTTTGAGAGGTTCTGACTGAGTGAGGCCGAGGGCCTGATTTGTGAGGATATGATACGCCACGAGGTGGCTTGATATTAGCGCTTGGGCTGAAGGAGCCCCTCTGGAGTCTGTACATACCCCCAGTGAGCGCAGGTACCTACTGAGTGCTGAGTGTCGAGTGCCAAGTGATGATTGGGAGGCATGAGTGACAGTGAGGTTGCCCGAGGGGCTGATACTGAGTGGTTGTGAGGTGCTGAGTGATGTTCTGCATGAGGGGCGATTTATGATTCATGTTTTTGCCCGAGGGGCTACTTATGATTTATTTCATTTTTATACTAAATCTTTCGGTTATTTTTATTTCTAAAATTGTTCAGAAACACATTTTTCAAAGGATTTTTCTGAAGTTGGTTTTAAGGCATGATGATTTCATATATCTATGTATATACTATTGGAAAGAAAGGCTGTGCATATTATAAATTGATGATATTGATTTTATGTGTTTCCTGCCGCTTAGACTTGATTTATTTTTATTACTACTGAGTTGGCGTACTCACATTACTCCTTGCACCCCTGTGTGCAGATTCAGGTGCACATATCGAGCGTTAGCCATCTATTCCGTGCGGAGCCAGAGTTCGGGATATAGAGGTAGTTGTTTAGCGTCCGCAACATCTCTGCTTTACCTTCTTTTGTTGTATCTAGCTATTCGTTCGGGGGTTTTGTATTATAATAGTATACCTTTGGCATATTTTCTTAGATGCTCATGACATGTTGACTCCGGATTTTGGGATGGTTTAGACTATTTAGCTGTTTAGTTTGCCTAGTGGATTTAGCAAATTCTATATACTTTATGAAATGCTCTAAAATGAGTTGGGGTTTTTGGAAAGAAACTGTAAAAAAATGAGAATTGTCTAGCCTAGTTCCATGATAGGCGCCATCACGGCCGGTTTAGGGTTTAGGGTCGTGACGCTAAGAATTCATGACCCTCCCTTCAAACTGAACTGTGACCTTGCACATGCAAATCTCAATCCTACACAACACACCGCATCTATCATGCCATCATATGAAAAGCACGAGAATCTCATGATGAACTTTGATTCGCAAGCAGAATACATTACCGATCAGTCAAAAACCTTCAATTTGATCTCATCCAGGAGAAAATCCTAATACGCAACATGTTCCTCACGCTAGTAGGAAATATCCACCCCGAATCGTGATAGAAATCATCGAAAACTTTTTGGAATCCATTTGCACATAACCAAGCTATCAGAACCGAATCCCTCTAACTCAATAAAGCCATGCAGTCACCAAAACCCAAGAGCATTGCCACGAAACTCTTGTGGAGACTCACCACATCATAAGTACCCAAAGAACCGATCATACCATTATCGTGTTGATCCAACCTACTATCAAACTACCATATTTCTCTGAGTTCCTTCCAGATTACCCTCAAGTTGATACCCCTCCTTGCGAGAACACCACGATCCTGACCCCAAAGCTCACCATAAAAGATCCTAGCATAAAAACCACACTGCCCTACGGCCCATAAGCCGATGTATTCCCTCTTAGCACCCCAAAATACCACAACCAAGAACCCACCCTGAAAAGATCTTCTGTGAATCTAAAGTCATTTCCTTCACCTTCTTGATACTTAAATGTATAATCCACAATGATATAGACCTCGAGTCTCGACACCATCCAATGTAAATCTCAAATTCTAGCCACAACTTTTATGCCATCACTTAATCTTCTTGAGTCTGAACTCATCAATAAGGCATGAAAATCAAATTCGTTCCACAATTAAACAATATGAAAAACCTTTCAACACACTCATAACTCATGATTATACGTCACATCAAGATAGAAGAACCCATTAGTCCTTTTTACACATCAAGTAGACTCTTCTCGTCACATTCAAATCATCTGAACATAGCCCGCAGTCACATCCTACTCATCATTTAGTCATCCAACCACTCGCCTGCCACAAATTCCACCCATAGGGACACTACTGGACGTATAAGTCCAAAAGAATATGCCACACAATCGAAATCCCCGTGCTCAAGATACATTCAAAACCCGGCCTCAAGTCCTCTATATTGATCTATCATCAGCACACAAAAATCACATCTCACACCTCATCCATGGAATCTCAAGCCGTCGATGCACATACGAATGCGTGGAAGGAATTCAAAGAGTTACGCTTCAAGCTTAATCAATGTCACATGATAAAGAAAGAAGATGGGAAGTTTATCCTAAATGCCCCATAGCCTCTCGAAGATAGGTATAGACGTCATCATACTGATCCACAAGACTCTATTAGACACTTGCTCATGACTCGTAGAATCTATGAACCTAGAGCTCTGATACCAACTTGTCGCGGGCCAAAATCCACAGGTCGTGATAGCACCTAACCCGACCCGTTAGGTCAACCAATTAATAGTTAACACAATTCTTATAAAATAAATATGATCAACAATTAATATATATGTATTCCAAACAATATTCCATGGACTGGTAGTACAAGACATGAGCTACTAAGAGTAGATTATTGAAAAAATGAATATGAAATAAACTCAACTTCTATTTGAAATGTACTTAAACAGAATTCAACTCTAGAACTACCCAGGGACAAGTGGTAGCCACATCCAGAAGGCATGAATATATTCAGAGTCAGGTCCCGACATCACTCGCAGCTCCGCTCCAAAATCTGCACGCAAGGTGCAGAAGTGTAGTATGAGTACAACCGACCCCATGTACTCAGTAAGTATCTTGACTAACCTTGGTGAAGTAGTGACTAGGCTTTGTATTTAAAAGATACTCACTGATATAGCTTGTACAGAAGACTAGCAATAGAACAATACTAGAACATAACAGAATAGCGTACAAGGAAACAATTATGCGAAGTAGTAGAGATTTATAGAAGAACCACGATTAATATTCCTCAAGATCACTAACAATCCTATACTTAGAGCGATAACTAGAAAATCACAATATTAAATCCATAACTTTCATAGTGTGAGAAATATACTCAAGACGTCAAATCCAACAGGATGACAACACCCTTAGTGCATTTATCTCATCCTCACAAAATATACGTGTATACCAACCAGATGAAAGAAATGCCGATAACAATAATGACAAGGTAGGAATATAGGAATGATGACATCAATTAGGAAAGAAGAACATATTTTTACCTAACTAGCATGGTAAAAGGCATAGATGCCGATATGACAAATACGAGGGGAACACATGATCTTTATAAGCTAACAAGTAGAGGCATGAATGGATAACATGGTAGAAAGCTTATACTAGAGTGTAACAAAACTAGATACAACATGGTTATAGATATAACAGCAAGAGAGAGGCATGGTATTTGAAATTTAAACAAGTAGAACACATAGGCAACACAACAACAATTGAGATATATAACAAAGACAGAACAACAACAACAACAACAACAACAACAACAACAAGTCACATAGGAAACATATGTGCGACAATAACCGCTCAAGGTAAAGGCATGAACGTATACACAATGAAAAGATATCACAACATAATGCATGTCCCTCGTCCTCGCCTGCTCGGAAACACCTTTCGTGCCATGAACTCGTGATAATAATAAAAACATGATGATATAAATTAAATGGCAGAGCATCACCCTTTGTTCTTTTACTCTCATCCTCACATGATAATGTAAATGAGATCAGGATAATATAAACGAAATGGCACGGTATCACCCTTCATGCTTTTCACTTTCCTTCACATGATAAAATATATGAAATGGCACGGCATCACCCTTCGTGCTTCACACTCTCTCTCACATGATAATATAAAAGCAATGGCATGACATCACTCATCGTGATTTACACTCTTCCTCACCAAGTATGTATATCAATGACAAGTAAGGTTGGAAGCATAAATAATATCAAAGAGAGTGGTTAAACGAATATTCCAAATGAACCCCAATCACAATTTTCAATCCAACAATAGATCAATAAACCCTCAAGACCCTTATTGTTCAAGTATTGAACAAATCTCAAGAATGATCTACAAATCGAGTGTAGAACCTAATATCTCGAGAATACCAACGTAGCAATGTATTAGTGATTAAGCATGATGAAGACCGAATTAGGCACATCAATATTTCTCAAAATCCCTTCAAATTTTAATCAAGCTATAATAAACTAAATCTTAGTTTCTAACATTTAATTCCATATTCTTAGTAATCTAGAAGTCAAGTAAGACATGAACCAAGAAGGTCACGTAATTCTACAAGGCACAATTAATCGTATAATTTACCCCCGAGCATGATTAACCATGGAACATGCATATACGCTCATCACCTCATATATACATCAGCCCCGCATGTAGCAAACAATATAAATTAGTAAGAAAAATTCCCTCAACAAAGTTAGGCAAGACACTTACCTCAAACAAGCCAAATCGGTTCCAAGCAAGCCAAATGATGCTCCAAAAATGCCATCCCGCGCGTACTGACCTTTGAACGGCTCGAAACTAGCCAAGAAAACTCAAATACATCAAATAATGCACGAGGAAACAAATCCAATCGATAAAGTTCGAATATTTAATCAAAAGCCCAAAGTCAACCAAAAAGTCAAACCCGGGCCCGCACCTCGAAATCCGACGAAACTCACAAAATCCGACAACCCATTTAATTACGAGACCAATTATACTAGTTTCACTCAAATCTGATTCCAAATCGATGTTCAAAACTCAAAATTTTACTTTATGAAATTTTAGATAAAAATCCCCAAATTTTACTTTGAAATCATCAATCAAACACCAAAAACAAAGATGGATTCATGAAATATAATCAAAAATTGCCCAAATCCGAGCTCTCCAACAAAAATTTTGACTAAATGAACAAACTCTCGATATTAAGTATTTGGTTAGCTGTTCTACCTGGTTTCGTGTACCAAACAATCCTGAAACTTGCTTTTTATGCCTCCAATGAATTCCGTATAAAAGTTTAGTCAAGTTAGGATTTTGAATAACTCCATTCAACCTTATAATAAAGGAGATATGTTGGTTTCAATATTTAGAAATAGTGCAGATTTTTAAATACGAAGTCAGTGGCAATTTCGTAATTAATCTAAAAAATCTGGCAACCCAATTCTCAGTAAAATGACCATAAACTCCTCATACGATGTGTAAATTTGTGGATTCTTTTTTCAATGGCTCCGTAATTACAATACGGATCTAATGCTTAAATAAAAACAGAAATTGGAACTCATTTACTTAATATGGTACCATTTATACTTGAAGAAACAACGTTGAAACATAAGAAAAACGAGCGCAACACAACTCAAACCTATCTAAAACTCACACGAGCCCCTTGGGACCCTGTACGAACATACCAACAAGTCCCTTAACATAACACATACCTATTCGAGGCCTCAAATCACGCACAACAACATCAAAACGATGAATCGCACCTCCAATCAAACTTAATGAACTTTCGAACTTTCAAAAACTCGCGCCGAAACATATTAATTAACTCAGAATGAACTCCAATTTTGCACACAAGTCTCAAATAACATAACAAAATTATTTCAATCCCCGGAACTATAATTCGAACCCGATATCATCAAAGTCATCTCTCGCTCAAACTTGTGAACTTTCCAAACCTTCAAATTTTGAACTTTCGCCAATTAGTGCTGAATCCTTCTAGAAATGTTCAAATGCAAATCTGGGCATATGGTCGAGTCCAAAATCACCATTCGGACCTTACGAAATCATCAAAATTCCAATCGGAGGTCAAATGCTAAAAAGTCAAATTTGGTCAACTCTTCCAACTTAAAGCTTTAATTCATGAAATTCATTCTTCCAAATCTCCTTCGAATAACCTGAAAACCACAGCCGATGATTTACACAAATCATAATACATCAAGCAGAGATACTCGTGCCCTCAAACTACCGACGAAGTGCAAATGCTCAAAATGACTGGTCAGGTCGTTACAAGGATGGAGAAGGAAATTATTAAGCATGTCTCATGGTATCTTATTATCAGGAGGCTGATGATGAGCCATAGGGGGCCGAGTGATTTATTTTGGAATGTTCTATTCCTTCGTATAATTGAGAGCATATCATTATAGACCATATGGTAGGGTAGCCATATGCTTTGAGGAATGTTGGTGCAAGTTGGATCATTATGGGAAAATGACTGAGTGTGTGAATTTATTTGGTGATGACTACTTACATTTTAGAGGGTTTTGGATTTTATAGGAAGGGTTTTCTTGAGATACAAAGGGAATGTGAATGCTTGATTATCATCTTGTTGTACTATACGATCTTGAGTTTTGGATGTGTTGATGGATCTTTTGATTGTTCATTAATGGAATGAAATAGACTATTGCGACCTATGTATGAGTGTAGAATCAGGAGAATTAATTGATTACATAGTATTAATTCTCATGGCAAGGTCATGAAAGAATTAAGGTTACACAAGTGGGCTATCTCCTATGAGAAGATTTGGGGGGGTATGATTTCTTATGAGGTTGTTACAGAGAGTTTTACCTTTTATCTAATGGGATGTATGTAATATGATGTAATTCTGGATCTCTTGAGGTAGATGGCACGACTATCAAGAGGTTGAGTATGTGTTTGGGCTGATGGAGTGGGAAGTGTTATGGTTAGTGCAACTTGGGCTTATGAGAAATTCAATTGAGTAACAGTGTGAGGTCATGAAAATTAAGGACGAATGGTCATTGTGAGTTTTTAGCTTATGTGATTGTGGCTTGAGGCCAAGTGGGGGAGCCTATCATCTATGTTTGGATCACCTGATTTTGTGTTGTTGCAGTCCTGGACTCAGTGTGCTTGTGGATTAGTTGTGACTTGAGGAGGATGACTTCGAGATTTACTTCGGGTAGGGAATTTGCTGGAAGTGTGGTATATTTCACCTGTTGCTATGTGGAATGACTCAGGTTGAATAGTTCTTGGGGGATGTAGTGTGTAAAGGGAAAGGATTTGCTTGGTTGTTCTTCGGAATATTCATGTGATAATAGAGCACTACTCGTTAGGCATGTTTGACTTTGTACTTGGGACGAAGACTGAGTGGGGGACTCTTCAAGGATGGTTCTAGTGGGTTCAAGGTTTAGGATGTGGTACCTAAAGATTTTCGGATTCGTTATATGGTTGAGAAGTTGAGATTGACGTTGGATGGTAGAAGATACTTGGGGTATTTCATTAACATCATTGGTTTTATGAGGCATCATTTGAGAGATGAAAGAAACAACTTCAGACTTATAAAAGATCTCTTCAGAGCAGGTAATTCAGTTCGAGGTTCTATTGGGTTTGTATAAGAGGGGATAACGACTTACGAGTCTTAGGACGACAAGATTTCACGTTGGTATCACTTGGGATGAGTTTTGATTGAGGTCCATAGTGTACTGGGATAAAACAAATGTTGATGTGAATGTGGGTCATGAGTAATTTGAAGAATTTGGGTCCATTTAGTGGTGGCATGGATCAGCTTGGCGATAGAGATGATCAGTTCCTTTGGCATAATAGGGCTGTAGAAATGTTTTGTGGCAATATCTTTCGGGTTTGGAAGTTTGCGTGACTTGGTTGATTTAGTGAGATTCAGTTCTAATGGCTTGGTTATGTGCAAATAGATTCTGAAGAGTGGTTATGATTTGACCACGACTTGAGGTTGATGTATTCTACGAGTATAGGGAGATCGTGCGTGTTGTAATTTTTTTGTTCTCCTGAACTGAGTTAAGTGGAAGATTTCTGGTCAATAGAGTGGGTATTCTATTCGTGATACAAAATTGATAATGATATTCTCATATTTTCGTATTGAGGCATGATAGATGCGGTGATCTGTGTGGATTGAGATTGAATTAATTAGTTGCAGTTCAGTTTTGAAAAGAATTTCATGAGTTCTAGATAGCATAGAGGATTTCAGATATTTAAGAGGATGCTAGCACTATCTTGTAGCGCCTGAGGAGATCGTGTGTCGTAGAAGACGTATTGTAGATTGATTTGCGGAGGCTTGATTAGTACTACATAGATTGTGTGGGTGCTAATCGTGGATGTTCAGACTTTTGCTACTTGGTGCGAAAGGTTTATGCAATACTTCTTGTGAGGTCATTGTGTATGTGTGATGTATCCGTCATTTAACTGGGAGAAATAGAGATTAAATATGGAGATTTTGTATTCTCGAGGTTTAGAGATTTGATCTTTGTGGAGGAATATTACTCCGTTGCTGGCAAATTATGAAAGTGTATTAAGGGATAGATTGCTGGTATGTGTCATTGACGAGGTTATTATGGATCTTGGGAAGCTGTCTACCTATTTTGGGATGACGTAATCAGTTTGGGGGCTTATTTCTAGATCTAAAGAGAATGAGTATTCAATACTGGATCAAATTTGCTTACTTAGTGCAGCTTCTTCTACGAGTATGTCATCGGGTCAAATGAATATTATTCTTGACATGATCTATTTCATCTACTACTCCCATATACTATAATGGGTTGGGAGGCTACTTGACTATTCACGTGCATGTTATCATCCTGATTAAGCCTTGTGGTTTTATAAGAGCAAGATGGCTCTGGAGATGTTGATTTGTTATTGTAGCGTAGTTGTGCCTGCCTTTTTGTAGCACTCTATGCTATCCGTCTCCCGTGGTTATGTTTATGGATGGTATGTGCTTGTTGTTGACACCCATGTGTTTCATTAGCATGAGGATTTTCACTCAATGGGTATTCTCGTGTGGATCAATATGATGGTTGTATCGGGTGCATGCAACAAAGGTGTTATGTTGGATATGATTTCTGGTGCTTACTCCGTGTGTTCTATTTTTACCTCGTGGGATGGAATTTATAAAATTGTGCTTTTGTGATTGTATATGCCAGGCTTTTTGGACAGTCCTCTCATTTGGTCATCTTTTCGTTGTTGGCTACATTTGAGTTGTTGTTTATTTGGTGCACGAATTGCATCGTATGCTGTTCTAGGTGGCTTTTGGTGTGGAATGTATGTCGAGAAGTTTGTGCCGGTTGAGACGAGGTTATTGGACCTCGAGGTACTGCAATTGATTTTGGATAAGTATGTTTGGGAGAAGAATGTCACTAGTCAACTCAAATATTTAGCAATGGTTCTTGTTGGGCGAGAGAACCTCACGACTTATTGATCTAATGGGTGGTTATGAATTTCTACCATTTTGTCATCATTAACAATGTTGCGAAGGTTTAGAACAAGGTTCAATTTGATTTGAGGTATATTGCTCATACTGTGTTTGGTAATGAGCATCTATTGTGGTATGAAAATATTACTATAAGTACTGAGCTTTGAGGTACGTCATGTGGTTATATTTTGGGAGTACATTTATGATTGATACAATGTATATATGCCGGAATCAAAGTTAAGACGGAGTTTCGGATGTTGAAATTTAGTTAAATGGATTGTACGCTAGAGTGGAAGGAAGAGTTTTAGTCGAATTGTGTTAATGGACTTATATGGATTGAGGTAGCATGAGATTACTCATGGTTGTGTGAATGATGAGCTTGTACAATTATCTGACGTCTTTGGAATGACTCTTGGCACGTTCGAAGACAAATACATCCTTAAGTGGGGGAAGAATTTAATAACCTGATCAGTCGTATTAAGCTTTAGCATCTTATTCGGCAATTTAAGACCTTGAGTAGCTTCATATGATGTATTGTGACTTGCTTATATGGTTGGTTTTGATGGTCGCAGGGTTCAGGATTGATTTGACAAAATAATTCTCAATTTAAAAGCTTAAGATCATAAGAGTAGATCAAGGTTTGACTTTTAAGTAGATGACCTCAAAATTGGGATTTGATGGTATCAATGGGTTTGTATGGTGATTTTGGACTCGAGTGTATGTTTAGATTTGAATTCGGATGTTCCTAGAAGTCTTTGGCCCACTTGTTGAAAGTTAGCAATTTGAAGAATTGGAAAATTTATAAGTTTGACCGGTAGTTGGCATTGGTGCTATCAGACTCGGATTGTGGTTTTGAGACCTTGTATAGGTTCATTTAGTTTATTGGAACTTGTGTGAAAAGTTTGGTTGTGATGCAGAATGTCTAAGGGTGATTCGGACGAGTTCGATAAAGTTTGAATGTTTGGAAGTTAGGAGAAGGATTTTTATCTTCAATTTATAATTTTGATGTTATTTGTGGTGTTTTTAGCCTTCAGATAAGTTTTAGTATTGTAATTAGATATGTTGGTATGATGGGATTGGGTCTCGGGGGACTCGGGTGTAAGTCGGGATGGTTTCAAAAAATTTGGGTTGAGTTTTGTTACTGGTTTTCTGATGCATCTGATGATCATCGTGATCATGTAGTGTGTTTTGGCCGATGATGACTTGTGAATCTCGTTCGCGATAGATTGTTCTTGTTCGTGGAGAGGATTGGGCAGGCGTGAATTTGTGTAATGTGTTTGCTTGAGAAGATACGCGCTCGCAATGAAGAGATTAGAGTTGGGGGCAGTGTTTCACGCTCGAAGTGGGTTGTCCGCGTTTGCATAGGAGGGTTGTACTTGGTCATCAGATGCTTATCTCGCATTTGCGACGTAGCCTTCTAGGCGGGTGTAGAATTGAGCTTCGCGATTGTGGAGCAGTGGATTGCGATCACGAAGGATAGTGCTGGACATATTTATAAGTTGGGGATTTCGCGATAGCCCTAAACTCTGAGAGTGGCAATTTTTCATGAGGATTTTCATACAAGTAAAGAGGGTAAGTGTTTTCTGCCTATATGTGATTATAATTAAAGTATCTACATGGATTTCTACATATTAACTATGGAATTTTGAAAGGGAATTTGAGGTTTTTGTCTAAACTTTAAGAGAGTGTATTTGGGATTTTGAGCACCAATTTAAAAACTAAATATATATTTGGACTCGGCAGTCTGGGACATCGGATTTTGGTATTGATTTCAGATTTCAAGCACGCGGGCCCGAGTTGGCTTTGAATTTATTAGTATTGTTTGAATTTATTGGATGATGTTTGTCTTGGATTTGCTTGTTAGAACGAGGTTTTGACGCGATTTTTGGTTGAAGCTAACTCGGAAAAAGGTAAGTCTCTTGGCTAACCTTGTTAAGAGAAAAACCCTTAGGATCTGACTTGATTGCTATGTGTTTAAGGTATTTAGGGTGGTGTATATACATGGTGGTGAGCGTATATGCACTTATCGAGGTCATATTGTGGTCAGGGTAGATTTGGAATATTGTATGTCTTGTTATGACTATGTGCTCATTTGATTCATGATTTATTTGAATTATTTGACAATGTTTGCTCTTTTATTCATGTTAGAAATCATGCCTAGATTTATGATTAATTGTGAAAGCATGGGAACTCATTCTTGAGATGTTTAATTGGTTAATTATTCGTAGTCACATAGAGATTTCATGAGCACATATGCGTATGATTTTTATTAAGTCCTTGTGCACCTATTATATGCAGTTCTTGAGCATATGCATACATTTTGAATAAATTTACTTGATTTGGACTGAGAATTTTGGCATGAAAGTCGAAGTGTGTGGATGCGATATAGTTTTGGCACATTAGACATGATGATTAGATAATGATTTATGAGGGATTGCTATTATGCCCATCTTTGCACTTTGATTTAATACTGTCACTCCGGAGTCAGATGATTAACCATGTTATATTGGGTCCTGGGAGCTGTATTGGTAAAACAGAGTTTCACACGTAAGCCAGCTTTTGATAACTCAGCCAGTTACATGGACACTGGAGAACGCGACAGCTGGATATGATTCTTCGAAGAGGTACGGAACAAATAGGCACGATTCAATAAACCCTCGAGCTTATCAACCACGGGAAACTCAACCTGATAAAAAAAAAAGGAAGAGGCACGGTCAGAATGAATCTAGACAAAGCTACAGGCAGATTCAAGAACCCACAATTGATTACTCGAACGTTATATAACCGTACCCCAATTACCGTTATCCTTTGTAACACCTCATTAATGTATTAATGAGAAATTATAGCAAGAGTTGTACGTTATATCAAGGAATCTCCTATATAAGGGAGAGGAATACAACTTGTAAAGGCATCTGATTCTCGAATACACTTGACTTCGCTTTTCTATATTTCTACAATATTTTCTATTATTTATTTTTCTCTATTTCCTTGATTATCAGTAACCCGTGTTCATCCTAGAAATAGCTTTAGTCAAAGGATCTAATTCTTTGGTTAAACAAATTGGTTCCGTTACCAGGAATCTGATAATCTTTGTTTGCTTTTCAAGTGATATCCTCTAAACTATGTCGAACTCCAATGACAACAACTAGAAAAGGAATGGAACCCCAGTTCCATCGCCTTCAGGAACCCCACGTGGTTCAAGGGATCAATCCCCAGAAAGATCCACTAACAACAATGGTGATAATGATCAAACTGTGGAACAGGATCGTGTAAAGCAAATGATTGCAGAGTATGTGAGCCAAGCTTTGCAAGAATTTGCGAGAGGATTACCGGCAGCGTTACCTACACCGCCAACGCCACCCCCCAGTAATACTATCACCATGTAAAATCCTCAATCTGGGTTGGCAAACTCAGGAAGAGGAGATACTCCTAATGAATCTCTCGAAACGAGACCAGGTATATCTAATAACTCAGAATTACAAAATTTACTGCTAACCATGCAGAAACAGATGAAGGAGCAGAACGATCGCATCGAACAAATTCCTGGAGTACCACCTATCATCAAAGGCATTGATGTTGATAGATATTCTCAACAACCTTGGAAGCCAAGTGCGGCACCCTTGCCTATACCCAAGAAGTTTAAAATGCCTGACGTTCCCAAATATGATGGAACAACTGACCCACGTGACCATGTGACTGCTTTCACTACTGGGGTAAAAGGCAACGACTTAACAAAACAAGAGATTGAATCAGTCCTTGTCAAAAAATTTGAGGAAACACTTACCAAAGGATCCCTAACCTGGTATTCTCTTCTCCTTGAAAATTCTATTGACTCTTTTTCTCAGCTTGCAGATTCATTTATAAAAGCACACTCTGGTGCACAAAAAGTTGAGAAAAGAATGGAAGACATATTCAAAATAAAACAAGGAGACACGGAACTACTCCGTGAGTTTGTAGACAGGTTTCAACGAGAAAGAATGCAGTTACCCAGGGTGCCTGATAATTGGGCAGCCATGGCATTTGCAAGAAACCTAAACGATAAAAGCTCAGAATCCACGATACGACTTAAGGAAAGTCTAAGAGAATTCCCCGCTACAATATGGAACGATGTATATAACAGGTATAGTACTAAACTCAAATAGAAGAAGATATCATTGCTCGTTCGAGAGATGAAGATCATTCCAAATCCAGACGTCCTGAATCAGA
>ML429861.1:0-42209 GCA_005239525.1 Nicotiana knightiana
CTTATAGGAAAAATTTACTTGGAGGAAAAGTTTGGTTAAGCTATTTAGTTCGAAGCCAGAGTTCGAGATTTCATTCGTGGTTCTGAGTTTGCGGTTCTACAAAATTAATGTTGCTAGCTTTGAAAATCAGTAGATTAACCGTTGTGTTCTTATTTTGTGATCTTCACAAAGGGTGACATTCAATTCTTTCTTATCAATTAGAAGTGATAATGAGTTGAAGCATGATATGATTCTTTTTCTTGTACTGTATATCTACAATCTTAAAGGATCATCAATTGGAGATATGAGTAAAGAATGGTATTTCATTTTTAAAAAAAAAAATAATAATAATAATTCAAATGTTATAGTTATTTCAATTTTAGTTTTCATGTATTTTTTTTGCATCATGTATATTTTTAATGCTTTCTTCATTCATGTGTTTCTTTACTTAAATGTGTGCTTCAGTTCGCAGTGTGTCGACATTGGCACTGTTTTTCTTTTGCCTTTGACATTAACATGTAGTAACATTGCGTGACTCCTTTTTAGGTGCCTATATTTACATTTTATGGGAATAATCTCAATTAGTCTTAAGAATAACCATGAGCGTTCGTAACTGGCTTTAGGTGCGACTTAATCTATCATCGTAATTGTGTACACGTTCGCATGACATGATTAGTGATTACAATCCTAATAACAAAATCGAGGTATGCATTCACGCAACTTCGACCAAACTTTATTAATATTTAATAAAGCGCGATTAGTTGTTAAAAAATAAAAAAACAACTCCCTTTGTTAAAATAAGTAAGGTGTGCCATGCCAAACAAAATTTATAATTCATGGCCCTCGCAAGATTAGATTAAGAACTAACACTTATAGAAAAGGTTTGAGGTGTGCCATAAATAAATTAAATCATCCATGGCCCTCACCAATGTTGCTTTTTTTAAAAATTGAATAATCGTGGTTTGCTTTAGGCTCGATTTAGACTTGTATTGTGATTATGTATGCGTTCGCGTAACACAATTGCGAATTTAATTCTAAAAGTAACTCAAAGTACGTGTTCACGCAACTTCAATCAAACTTTTTTNAAACAATTTAAGCCAAGTAATAATCACTAAGAGACCGTGCTAGAACCACGGAACCCGGGATTGCCTAGCACCTTCTCCCGGGTTAACATAATTCCTTATCTAGAATTTCTGGTTCGCAGACTTAAAAAAAAAAAAATTTCCTCGATTTGGGTTTAAGATAAACCGGTGACTTGGAACACCAAATAAACTATTCCAAGTGGCGACTCTAATAAATAAAATAATCCCATTTCGAATAATGTCACTTTAATTAAAAAAACTCCCATACCCTTACGGGGTAGTGAAAAAGGAGGTGTGACAGACCTCACATTGATCCAGTCATAATTGAATTTTTCCGTTTATTCAGTATCTGCTTAGGACAAGTTGTTCCGCTTGTGTGGCGAGTTGTCGCATGTCTTAGGAGTTTAGCTTCTTTAGCATCGGTTCCTTTTACTTTTAACCATCTTATTCATCTCTACTCTCTTGCTTTGTTTCATCAAGGGGATTTTACTCTGACTGCTAGGAGTAAAAGGGTGATGGTAACCCCTGGAGATGATAAGTATAGGGGTTGGTACCTCCGGTATGTTGTTGTACCCACTATTGGTTTAGTGGGTGAAGAAAATCTTCCCTTTCCTGAGAAGTGGAATCGTGCACGTGAGTACGCTTTAGCTCACATATATTTACTTTTCCTTGTTTTGATTTGAGATGTTTTACTAACATCGTATCTGTTTCTTCTTCTCTCAGCAATCATGGGTACTGTTGAGAATGTCTTTTCACAAATTTTACGAACGGAAGCTCTTATTTTCATATTTCTCATTCCTCTGGTATCCGTGATTGGGTAGAAACATTGTTGTCCGTTGCTCCTTTAGAAGAGAGATGTTGGAAGTACTTCGCTAGGAAGTACGGTTGGAATGTAAAGACCCACAGTAAGTGAAGCTTTTTTTGCTTGCTTCTTTCCTTACTCGAGCCTCTTCTTTCTCTGTCGCTTAACTTTTTCCCTTTTGATAGGGTTATCTGCTCGTGGGGTGTCTGCTTCATCTATCCCGAAGATGTCTTTGGCCCAGGCCCAAGAGATTATTGTTGGTTCGTCTTCCTCGAACAGGAATAATGGTGAGTCCTATTCCGTAGAAGAAGAAAAAGAAGAGGAGGGTGCTTTGGTGCGCAGGCTACAGAGAAGGCTGGTGGTTTCGAATGATGAGTGTACACCCATGACTTTGCCTTCCGTGTATGGGGTTGAGCCCTATACCTTAGAAGATGTTTCACATTCCCCCATTCATGAGTCTGTAGGTTACTTGTTCCATGAAGGTTTTGACCTTGCTCCTGATAATGTCCCTTTGGCTGCAGTTTTTCCTGCTTCTTTAAGAGAAGTTGTCTCATCTGCTCCTTTGGCTATTACGGCTTCTGCTGTTGCTATGCCCGTGGCTTCCTCAACTCTTCAATCCTCCGTTCCTATTGCTTTGCCCGTGGGTTCTCCAGTTCCTCAACCCTCTATGCCTATTTTTGCTTCATCTCTGCTTGCTTCCATGCCTTCCGCTAGGGAAGTAGGGTCTTCCAGCAGAGAAATGCGGCAGGTAATAATAGAGGTTCCACCTGAGGGGAATATTTTAAAGAAAATGGGTGAGCCCGAAGTGTGGCTCAAGCCTTTGATAGGTCCCACTAAGAAAACCAAGCTATCTAGCCATAGTGCTCTTACATGGGCGAATGAAGTTGCGCATACCTCTTTGAAGGTATGATGCATGTTATTTTCGTATATGAAATTTATCATATCTAATTGGTTTATTTCTTGTAGATTAATCTTATAGGCATGGAGCTCATGAAGAGGATCTCAAATACAGATCAGGAGACAAAAAAGTTGCAGGCCGATGATGATAATTGGAAAGCACAATATGATAGCCTAAGGATTGACATGGATGCCTTAGAAGAGGAAAGTAGTACCTTGAAGCGGAAAATGAGGCTCATGGCGGCAGAACTAGTAGTAGAGAAGGCTTTTTCCAGTCAGGCTGATATAGACAAGAGTATTCTGGAGTCCTCATTTGCTGAGCAGCTATCCCGCGCCCCAGAGAAGATTAGAGACTTGAAAAACTTGTTGGGGCAGAAGGAGGAATACTCAGGCGAGCTCGTGTAATCACTCACCTGTACTCAAGAGGATCTTGGTAATGCTTTAGATAAAGTTCAAACTTAGGAGGAGTCGATTGTACTGTTAAGGGCCACCCATGAAGCTGCTGAAGCGGAGAAGAACGGATTGAGAGCCGAGTTTCAAGTATTGGCAAGGGATTATGAAGATCTTTAAGATGTGGCTGTTGTTGATGTGAGTTGGGCGTATATGAATGCTCTCCTTGAAACATTGACGGAAATCAGTCAAGAGGGTTTCGACCTTAGTGCTGAAATAGCTAAAACTAAGGAAGCCATGGAGAAGGCTCAACAAGGTCATAACCTCTCTTCACCTGATGGTGGGACTCCTGCTGCTCGTGCTTCTTCATCCCTAGTTGCTCCTGTTCCTCCTGCTGATGAAGAAGTCAATCCTCCTTCTCGAGAAGATTAAAGTGCTGATTCACCCCCTTTTTTTTAATTTGATTGGTGGTTACCCCCAGCTCTATTGGGGGTAAACTTTGATCTTTCAAAAGTCCCCAACTGACAATTAGGGGCATTTCGATGTATAAACTATACGCGGCTAAGTACTATTTTGTACTTAGTTCTTACTTAGCCATTTTTTTCGAATATATGCAAATTAAAACTTTTTTTTTCGAGTTTCTGCTTTACTGTTAAGTCTTTTGCATGTTTACTTTTCGAGGTTTTTGTTTTTACCTCTGAATTTTTGCATGAGGATGCTGTGATCACTCGTACCTTTTCATAGTAGGTACAGTGTTTGTGAGCCATTTTGTAGTAGGCTTCATTTATGAAAGAGGGCCCTTTATGATTGACATGAAGAAGACGTCTCAACTTCATGATAATGCAATAGAGTGATAGGAATTTTACACATGTTTAAGAATGTTTCCAAGGAAAGTTTTTGTTTAACCAAAGAATTAGACCCTTTGACTAAAGCTTATTTTTAAGAAGAATACGGGTTACTGATAATCAAGATAATGGGAAAAATGAATAATAAACAATATCGACGTTGATTGTATTCGAGAATCAGATGCCTTTACAAGCTGTCTTCCCCTCCCTTATATAGGAGATTCTTATAACGTATGAATCTTGCTATGGTTACTCATTAATGACTAATTATGACATTAATGAGGTGTTACAAAGGATAACGGTAATTGGGGTTCAGTTACATAATGCTCGAGTAATCAATTGTGGGTCCCTAAATCTGATCGTAGCTTTGTCTAGATTCATTATGATCGTGCCTCTCTCCCATTTTGATCAAGTTGAGTTTCCCGTGGCTGATAAGTTCGTGGGTTTACTGAACAGTGCCTCTTTATACCGTATATCTTCAAGGAGTCACGTCCAGCTGTCGCGTTTTCCTGTGTCTACGTGACTGGCTGAGTTATCAAAAGCTGGCTTACGTGTGAGACTCTTTTTTACCAATACAGATAGTCCCCCCACTTACCATATATTTAACGATTAATATTTGGTAAGTGGATATTCATTTATGGTGGAAAAATTTTTCCGTCGGTTATCCTTGAATCATTGTATCCTTCTTTGCACCATAGGCATCATTTGTCACTTCCATTTGTCACGTGTCCTTTTCGGATTGGTTCTTCATTTACTCAGCACCTTTTAGGGCTTTTTGCGGCTGTGACAGTCCCGAAGTGACATCTTTAATTATGACTTTTCATCATTATTTTCCTTTTTATTCATATTTAAGGTTGTCTTCAAGTATAAAATCATGTTTTCTTTTCTTTGCTTCCACGAAACACTTTTCTAACTTTGTCTGTTGTAAAGAACTTTCTTCTTGGCCTTTGTAAACATGTATTCTTCAAACCAACCTCAAAGAGTAATAGATATTGAAAGTTTAGCGCCCTCTTTTGCTCCGGCTAGAAGTCGGAGGGGTGGTAGACTTATAAGTCTAGGATCCACTCCTTCGAAGGACTCTTCTTCTTCTCAGATAGTTCCTTCTCCTTCCACTAGATCTCCAGTTTCTCCGAGATTTACGGTTTCTCGGTCTTTGTCTAGAGATAGAGGCGAACGCCTTCGTGAACCGGGAATCGATGAAATTGTCCCTGCTGAGTTTGTTTTCGCTAGGGATAGTCAAGTTCTTGTAGATCAATCTTCTTCTCTTGATAGTGTATAAAGATATCCAACCCTTATTACTGAGGGTAAGATTTCCCTTATTCGTAGGGAATGCTTTTGGAAATCTGACTTTCCTGTCTATATTATGAATAGTAATCAAAGAATAACATCTTAGAAGATGGGATATTCTTTTGTTTATACGTATCCTTTTACTTTAGGGTTTAGACGCCCCCCCCATTGACCCAGTTATAATTGAGTTTTGCCATTTTTTTAATATCTGCTTAGGACAAGTTGGCCCGCTTATGTGGCGAGTTGTCGCATGCCTTAGGAGTTTGGATTCTTTAGCCTTAGTTCCTTTTACCTTCAACCATCTTATTCACCTCTACTCTCCTTCCTTATTTCATGAAGGGGTTTTTACTCTGACTGCTAGAAGCAAAAGAGTGTTGGCAACCCCTGGAGACGATAAGGATAAGGGTTGGTACCTCCGGTATGTTGTTGTACCCACTTCTTGTTTAGTGGGTGAAGAAAATCTTCCCTTCCCTGAGAAGTGGAATCGCGCACGTGAGTATGCTTTAGCTTGCATTTAATTTTTCTTATTTTGACTTGAGATGTTTTATTTAACACCGTATCTGCTTATTTTTCTTTTCTCAGCAATCATGAATACTGTTGAGAATGTCTCCAGTATTCGTGATTGGGTAGAAAAATTGTTATCTGTTGCTCCTTCAGAAGAAAGATCTTGGAAGTACCTCGCTAGGAGGTATGGTTGGTAAGTAAAGACCCACAGTAAGTGAAGCTTTTGTTCTTGCTTCTTTCCTTACTCAAGTCTCTTTTTGTTTTGTCATTTAACTTTTTTTTTTCCCCGTTTTAATAGGATTCTCTGCTCATGGGGTGTCTGCTTCCTCTATCTTGAAGATGTCCTTGGCTCAAGCCTAGGAAATTATTGTTGGTTCATCTTCCTTGAAGAGGAAGAATAGTGAGTCTCGTTCCATAGGGGAATAGGAAGAGGGTGCTTTAGCGCACAGGCCACAGAGAGTGCGAAAGGTTTTAGATGATGAGCATGCTGCCTCAACCTTGCCTTCCGTGTATGTGATTGAGCCTCCTGTCTTTGATGATGTTTCACATTCCCCTTTTCGTGATGGTATTGATCTTGCTCCTGACGACGTCCCTTTGGCTGTTGTCTTTCATGCTTCTTTGAGAGAAGCTGTTTCATCTATTCCTTTGGCTATCTCAACTTCTACTGCTGCTTTGCCTGTGAATTCTTCAACTCTTCAACTTTCCGTGCCTGTTTCTTTGCCCGTGGCTTCTCCAGCTCCTCAACCTTCCATGCCTGTTGTTGTTCCATCTCTGCCTCCTTCCATGCCTTCCGTTAGGGAAGTAGGGTCTTCCAGCAGAGAGATGCGGCAGGTGGTAATAGAGGTTCCAGCTGAGGGAAACCTTTTTAAGAAGACGGGTGAGCTTGAAGTGTGGCTCAAGCCTTTGATATGTCCCGCTGAGAAAGCAAAGCTAGCTAGCGACGGTGCTCTTACATGGGCCAATGAGGTCGTGCATACCTTTTTGAGGGTATGGTGTAAGTTATCCTCTTTCACTCTCGTATATGAAATTTACCATATCTGACTGGTTTATTTCTTGTAGATTAACCTCATAGGCATGGAGCTTATGAAGAGGATTTCAAACACAGACCAAGAGACAAGAGAGTTGCATGCAGAAGTTGATAATTGGAAAGCACAATATGATAGCCTAAGGATTTTCATGGACGCTTTAGAAGAGGAAAAGAGTAACGTGAAGCGGCATATGAGACTTATGGAAGCAGAATTAGCAGTGGAGCGGGCTTCTTGCAGTCAAGCTGACAAAGATAATAGTGTTATGGAGTCTTCATTCGCGGAGCAGCTGTCTCGTGCCTCAGAGGAGATTAGAGACTTGAAGAACTTGATGGGGAAGAAGGAAGAATACTCAGGCGAGCTCGTGCAATCACTTACTCATACTCAAGAAGATCTTCTAAGGGATTTAGACAAAGCTCAAACTTTAGAGGAGTCGATTGTTCCATTAAGGGCCGCTCATGAAGCTGCGGAGGCGGAGAAGGATGGGTTGAGAGCTGAGCCTCAAGTGTGGGAAAAATATTATGAAGATTTGGAAGAGGTGGCTGATGTCGATGTGAGCTGGGCGTATATGAATTCTCGCCTTAACACATTGATGGAAATGAGTCAAGAGGGTTTTGACCATAGTGCTGAAATAGCCAAAACTAAGGAAGCCATGGAGAAGGCTCTACAGGGTCATAACCTCTCTTCACCTGATGGTGAGATTCCAGCCACTCATGCCTCTTCATCCCCAGTTGCTCCCGCTCCTTCTGCCACTGAAGTCAATCCTTCTCTTGAAAAGATCTAGTTGGTTTATCCCTTTTTTCTTTTTCTTTGTATCAATTGGTGATTACCCCTAGTCCCATCGGGGGTAAATTTAGATTTCCTTTAAGTCCCCAAATGAAAACTTAGGGGCACCACAATGTAAATATAAAAATCTTATACGGCTAAGTGTAAGTTGATACTTAGTTTTAGCTGTTTTAATATATAAATGTTAGTTCGACTTTTGTTGAGTTTCTGTTTCACTCTTCAAGTATTTTGCATGCTTTATTTTTTGAGGTTTTAGTTTTCCCTTCGTGTTTTGCATGTGGAATGCTTTAGACTACTCGTACCTTTTTTATAATAGGCACGGTGTCATATTAAATGTGTGCCTTTTTGTAATAGGCATAGTTTATGGAAGAGGGTCCTTTATAATTGACATGAAGAAGACGTCTCAACTTCATGATAATGCAATAGATTGATAGGAATTTTACACATGTTTAAGAATATTTCCAATGAATGTTTTTTGTTTGAATTTCCATGACATTTTACATGTGTTTGGTTATCGTCTAAAACTCACGCTTGCAACTGTTTTTTGTTTAACAGATTTGATATACTCTTGTATTTGGTAACTGTTTTTCATAGGTAACATTTTTTCGATATTAATACATGGAAATAACTGTTTTCACTAGTAACAGTTTTTATAAAGATTGGGGGTTTTACCTGCAACTATTTTAGAAACATTTTTCTAATAAGTACAAGGGAAATGTTTTCTTATTCGTAATTATTTTTATTTGATAATAGTTTTTTGAAAAAATACAAGGATTTAGATTTTTCATCCATAACTGTTTTATTCGAGAACAATTTTTTGAATGAGTATATTGATGATGATCTTTTACCCCTAACTATTTTTGTTACAACAGTTTTGAAAAGATGTACATTTCTTTCTCGTGACCAACATTTTGCCTTTCAACCTGAATATGTTCGAAGGTTCTTTGTATTTGGATGGCTCTTTTGATTTGTTTCAATTCTGCTCGTGTCACTTGTCTCATTTGGTAGATGAGTCTTTAGGCTCGAGCTTTTGACTTTCTGATAGTCTTCTTTACTTCGTCTTAGCCTTCCATACTGTATAATCCCCCAAGTGTTTGAGCTTTGAAGAATGAAATCTCGAACACTTGATTATTCCTTCCTTGTGGTCCTTTTCCTGAAAAGGAAAAACATTCCGGACTCGAAGGTATATAGTTTTTTAGATGATGACTGCTTAACCCTTTTAAAACGTTCATCAGAAAATGTAACCCTAGACCGGAATTTTGTTATTTCCTCGTGTCTTTGAAGATATAATATCATCATCTGGTGATGGGTTAGCTTTATGCCTATCATCTAAAAAAGTTAGTAAAATTTTTAAATGTTCAAAATAAAATCGAACGTGTGATACCTGACGGTAGGTATTCTTTTCTTCTAGAAATAATACTTCTTCAGATGGATGGCGTTCCAACTTGTTGGTAGAACTCTGCCGTCCATAGCTTCCAACTCATAGGCGCCTTTCCCGGTTATGCCTCGGATTTTGTAAGGTCCTTCCCAGCTTGGATTTATCTTTCATGCACCTGCTTCTTTTGTTGATTGAAAGACTTTTTTGAGGACGAAGTCCCCAATTTTAAAGTACCTGAGATGAGATTTGCGGTTGTAATAACGCTCTATGATTTGTTTTTGAGTTGCCATCTGTATTAATGCTGCTTCTCTCTGTGGTTCGAGCAGGTCCAGGTTGGTCCTTAATTCATCGTCGTTTTCACCTTCCGTTGCTGTTGAGAACCTTATGCTTGGTTCGCCAATCTCCACTGGTATTAAGGCTTCTGATCCATAAACAAGTGTGAACGGAGTTTCTCTCGTGGCTATTTTTGAAGTTATTCTGTATGCCCATAGTACCACTGGTAACTCATCTGGCCAGTTTCCTTTGGCTTTATCCAGCCGCTTTTTTAGATTGTTGATGATGACCTTATTCGTTGACTTAGCTTGACCATTAGCCACGGGGTGGTACGGCGTTGAGGTGATCCTCTTGATTTGCCAACTTTCGAAGAATTCTGTGATTTGCGAGCCTATGAATTGTGGGCCATTATCACACACAATCTCATTCGGTATTCCAAAGCGACATATTATATTTTGCCATAAGAAGATTTTAACTTCCTTTTCTCGCACTTGTTTGAACGCTTCTGCCTCTAGACATTTTGTAAAATATTCGGTTAGTACGAGTAAAAACCGTACCTGTCCTTTAGCTGTGGGAAGAGGTCCTACTATGTCCATACCCCATTTCATGAAAGGCCATGGGGATATTATTGGATGTAATAATTCCGCTGGTCGATGCATATTATTGGCAAACCTTTGGCGTCTGTCACATTTGAATACGAAATTCTTGACTTCCTCTTCCATCTTAGGCCAATAGTATCTGGCTCTGATTAGTTTTTTCACTAAGGATCTCGCCCCTGAGTGATTTCCACAGTGTCCTCCGTGGACTTCTTTCATCACAAATTCCATTTGGTTAGGTCCAAGACATTTAGCTTGGGTTCCTCCGAACATCTTGCGATAAAGTAAGTTGCAAATAAGGCAGTACCGTGCAGCTTTGCGGCGTAGTGCTTGAACCGCTTTCCTGTCTTCAGGTACGGTGCTATTCTCCAAAAAATTAAGAATTTTGTTTCTCTAGTCCCAGGTTAGGTTGTTGAAAGTTACCTAATTCCTGTCCTGGTCTATTGTTGAATGAAATAGTTGAACGACAATTGTATTGTCTTTGCTCGTTACTTTCGTGACTGCTGCGAGGTTAGCTAATGCATCTGCGTCTGCATTTTCCTCTCTAGGTATTTGCACTACCTTCCATGCTTTGAATTGTCTTACGAGCTCTCATGCTTTTTTAAGATACTGTTGCATTCTAGTCTCTTGAGCGATGTAAGTCCCTTGTATCTGATTTACTACCAGTTGGGAGTAGTTGTTGATCACAATTTGCTCGCTTGAGAGCAGCCGTGCAAGTTCAAGCCCTGCAATAACAGCTTCGTACTCTGCTTCATTATTAGAGATAGGATAACACTTTATTGCTTATCGTGTCTTTTCAGCCGTGGGTGATATCAAGATTAAGCCTAAGCCGGCACCTTTATATTTGAAGAGCCATCGGTGAACAAGGTCCATAGACCTGGATTAACACTGTTAAAGATTTGTAGCTCTTTTTCTACTTCAGATACAATGCTATTACTAAAGTCAGCAACAAAATCATCTAGTATATGAGACTTAATTGCAGTCCTAGGCTGATAGATTATCTCATGCTCACTTAATTCTATGGCCCACTTGGATAATCTTCCTGACAATTCTTGTTTATTCAAAATATTTCTTAAAGGATATGAGGTCACAACAGTGATTGGGTGGCATTGAAAATAGGGTCGTAATTTTCTAGATGCCATTATTAAAGCTAAGGCTAACTTTTCCAGATGTGGATATCTAGTTTCAGCATCTAGCAAAGTTTTACTTACATAATAGACTGGTGATTGTTTGCCTTTTTCTTCTCTTACCAATACCGCACTTACAACAATTTCTGCAACAGCCAGGTCGATGTACAATCTTTCCCCTTCTTTTGTCTTGGAAATCAGTGGTGGTTTCGATAGATAAATCTTCAGGTTCTTGAGGGCTTGCCGACATTCTTTATTCCATTCGAACTGATTCTACTTTTTGAGAACTGAGAAGAATTTAAAACTTTTTTCAGAAGATCTAGAAATAAACCTACACAAAGCTTCTATTCTCCCTATCAGTCTTTGAACTTCCTTTTTATTTATTAAGACATCAGGTATGTCCTCTATGGATTTAATTTGAGCGAGATTTACCTCCATTCCTCTGTTTGATACAAGGAAATCCAAAAATTTGCCTGATTGCACTCCAAAAGCCCATTTCTCTTGATTTAACTTCATATTATACCTGCGTAAAATATCAAATGCAGTAGAGAGGTGCTGGAAATTGTCTTGTGCCTGTGTTGATTTTACCAACATGTCATCGATGTAAACCTCCATCGTTTTTCCAGATGTTCCAGGAACATTTGGGTCACTAACCTTTGATAGGTGGCTCCTGCATTTTTTAGGCCAAAAGGCATGACTTTATAACAATAAGTCCCCATGTTCGTGATAAAAGAGGTTTTTTCCTCGTCTAAAGGATCTATTTTAATTTGATTATAACCAGAATATGCATCTAGAAAGCTTAATAGTTCATGACACGCGGTGACATCAATCATTTGATCTATATGAGGTAATGGGAATGAATCTTTGGGGCATGCTTTGTTTAATTCAGTATAATCTATGCATACTCTCCACTTGCCATTCTTTTTATGTACTACCACGGTGTTTGCTAACCAGTTAGGGTACATTACCTCTCGTTTCGAACCAATCTTCAAGAGTTTCTGTACCTCTTCGTGGATCACTTGGTTCTTGAATGGTCCTTGCTTTCTTTCTTCTGCTTAACAGGTACGAAGGATAGATCTTCGTTTAATTTATGAGTCATAACTTCTAGTGGGGTGCCTGTCATATCTAAGTGGGACTATGCAAAACAGTCTGTGTTAGCCTTTAAATAATCAATTAACTTACCTCTTCGACTGGGGCTTATCCTCGTGCCTATGTACACTTTCTGCTCAGGTTTTTGATCAGTTAACGGAACAACTTCGATCTCCTCCGTATTTGTTTTGATGTGCTCTTCTTCTTCCGGTTCACGAATGACGTTCGGTCTAGAATCCGCATCTATGTGGTATAGTACACCTTCCGTAGTAACTTGACTCTTCTTCTTGTAAGTATTTTCTTTCATTCATGTTTTAGCAATAATATCTTTCGTACCTATTTGGGCAGTAATTTCTTCCATGCATGTTTGGGCGGTGTTACCTGCTTGGGAGATTTCCTTATCTCATAATTCTTCCACCTCTATTTTCTTGTTGTAGTGTACCACAGAATTTATATTTTTTGTAGTCTGTTGATCTCCTTTGATTTGTTGAATCCCCCATTGAGAGGGAAATTTAATTACCTGATGCAACATGGAGGGTATCACTTTCATGTCGTGGATCCATGGTCTTCCAATGATCACTTTATAAGCCATGTGAGTATCGATGACTTGGAACCTAGCTCTTTTGATCACCCCCTCAGCATAAGTGCTAAGCTCAATTTCTCCTTTTGTTATAACTGTCGAGTTATCAAACCCTGATATGGCTCGTGCTTCTGGGATTACTTGATTCCCCAGTAGCATTTCCTCCACGACTCTTAGAGAAATGATATTGAGTGAACTTCCTAGATCAATCAACACTCTTTTTACGTTAGTGTCATGAATAAGTAAAGATATTACTAGAGCATCGTTATGCGGAAGCATTAATCCGCTGCTATCTGCATCATCGAAGGTTATATCGTCTTCTCCACGAGCACGTTTCCCATGTGTAATTGTGAACTTTGTGGTTGTTTTGCAAATCACTCCGTTTACTTCTTCACCCCCGTGTATTACGTTAACGGTTCATTTTGGAGGAGGCTTTGGGGGCTCATGCATGTTCCTCATGTATGCCTGTTTACCTTTATCACTAAACAGTTCTGTTAAATAGCCATGTTTTAACAAATTTTCTACTTCACCTTGTAAATACCTGCAATCCGCAGTTTTGTGCCTATGATCGTTGTGAAATTCACACCAGCGATCTGGGTTTCTTCTACTTGGATTTGACCGCATCTCTGTAGGCCACATAACCTTGTCTCCCATGTTCTTCAATACTGAGAAAACTTCAGTAGTACTTACATTAAAGGTTTGATCCCTAATTTGAGTACTACCTCTAGGTCGTTCATCCTGATCTTTTCTAGATCTAGACGAGGATGAGACTACATCTCTTCTTTGTGGTCTATAGTCCGACCTAGTGTTTTCGAACCTGGAGCGGATATCGCGTCCCGAGGGTCCTAAGTAAGGATCGTACATGTTTTTACCTGATCTTCTATCTGATTCAGGACGTCTGGATCTGGAATGATCTTCATCTCTCGAACGAGTAGTGATATCTTCTTCTATTCTGAGTTTAGTTTTGTACCTGTTATTTACATCGTTCCATGTTGTGGTAGGGAATTCTCTTAGATTCCCCTTAAGTCGCCTGGTGGCTTCTGAGCTTTTATCGTTCAAGTTGCTTGCAAATGCCATGGCTGCCCAATTATCAGGCATCCTGGGTAACTGCATTCTTTCTCTTTGAAACCTGTCTACAAACTCACGGAGTAGTTCAGTGTCTCCTTGTATTATTTTGAATATGTCTTCCATTCTCTTCTCAACTTTTTGTGCACCAGAATGTGCTTTTATAAACGAATCTGCAAGCTCAGCAAAAAAATCAATAGAATGTTTAGGGAGAAGCAAATACCTATAGCCCATTTGGTAAGTATTTCCCCAAATTTTTTGACAAGGACTGATTCAATCTCTTGTTTCGTTAAGTCGTTGCCTTTTACCCCAGTAGTGAAAGAAGTCACATGGTCGCGTGGGTCAGTTGTTCCATCATATTTGGGAACATCAGACATTTTAAACTTCTTGGGTATAGGCAAAGGTGCCGAACTAGGCTTCCAAGGTTGTTGAGAATATCTATCAACATCGATGCCTTTGATGACAGGTGGTACACCAGGAATTTGTTCGACGTGATCGTTCCGCTCCTTCATCTGTTTCCGCATGGTTAGCAGTAAATTTTGTAATTCTGAGTTATTAGATATACCTAGTCTCGTTTCGAGAGATTCATTAGGANATTTCTAGGGATTGTTCCCTCGAACCACGTGGGGTTCCTGAAGCCGATGGAACTGGGGTTCCACTTCTTTGCTGGTTGTTGTTGTTGGCGTTTGACATAATTCAAAGGATATCACTTGTAAAGTAAACAAAGATTATCAGATTCCTGGTAACAGAACCAATTTGTTTAACCAAAGAATTAGACCCTTTGAATAAATCTTATTTTTAAGAAGAATACGGGTAACTGATAATCAAGATAATGGGAAAAATGAATAATAAACAATATTGCAGAAATAAAAGATCGACATTGATTGTATTCGAGAATCAGATGCCTTTATAAGCTGTCTTCCCCTCCCTTATATAGGAGATTCTTACAACGTACGACTCTTGCTATGGTTACTCATTAATGACTAATTATGACATTAATGAGGCATTACAAAGGATAACGGTAATTGGGGTTCAGTTACATAACACTCAAGTAATCAATTGTGAGTCCCTGAATATGCTCGTAACTTTGTCTAGATTCATTCTGACTGTGCCTCTCTCCCGTTTTGATCAAGTTGAGGTTCCCGTGGCTGATAAGTTCGTCGGTTCACTGAATCGTGCCTCTTTATACCGTATCTCTTTAAGGAGTCACGTCCAGCTGTCGTGTTTTCATGTGTCTATGTGACTGGCTGAGTTGTCAAAAGCTGGCTTACGTGTGAGACTCTTTTTTACCAATACAGTTTTCTTATTTTAACTTCCACGACATTTTACATGTGTTTGATTATCGTCTAAAAACTCATGTTGCAACTGATTTTGTTTAACAGATTCGATATACACTTGTATTTCATATCTGTTTTTCATAGGTAACAGTTTTTCGATATTAATACAAAGGAACAACTCTTTTTCACTAGTAATAGTTTTTATAAAGATTGGGGTTTCTACCCGCAACTGTTTTTATTGATAACAGTTTTATAATAAGTACGAGGACAATGTTTTTTCATCCGTAACTGTTTTATTTGATAATAGTCTTCTTAACAAATACATGGGTTTTGATCTTTTATTCATAATTGTTTTATTTGATAACAGTTTTTTGAGTAAGTACAAATGATGATGATCTTTTACCCCTAACTTGTTTTTGTTACAACAGTTTTGAATAAGTATAAAGATGTACATTTCTTCCTCGTGACTAATATTTTGCCTTTCAGCCTGAACATGTTCGAAGTTTTTTTGCATTTTTGCATTAGGCTTTGTATTTGGATGACTCTTTTGATCTCTTTCAATTCTACTCATATCACTTGTCTTGTTGGGTAGATGGGTTCTTCAGGCTCGTGCTTTTGACTTTCAGATAGTCTTCTTTCCTTCGTCTTAGCCATCCATACTGTATAGTCCCCCAAGTGTTTGAGCTTTGAAGAATGAGATCTCGAGCACTTGGTTATTCCTTCCTTGTGGTCCTTTTCCTGAAAAGGAAAAACATTTCGGACTCGAAGGTATATAGTTTCTTAGTTGATGACTGCTTAACCCTTTAAAACGTCCATCAGAAAGTGTAACCCTAGACTGGGAATTGTGTTATTTCCTCGCATCTTTGCAGGTCTAATATCATCATCTAGTGATGGGTTAGCTTTATGCGTATCATCTAAAAAAGTTAGTAAATTTTTTAAATGTTCAAAATAAAATCGAACGTGTGATGCCTGACCGGGGGTACTTAATTTCCTTAGAAGTAATACTTCTTTAGGTGGATGACGTTCCAGCTTGTTGGTAGAATTCTGCCGTCCATAGCTTCCAACTCATAGGTGCCCTTCCCAGCTATGCCTCGGATTTTGTAGGGTCCTACCCAGTTTGGATTTAGCTTTCCTGTACCTGCTTCTTTCGTTGATTGAAAGACTTTTTTAGGACGAAGTCCCCACTCTTGAAGTACATGAGATGAGCTTTACGGTTGTAATAACTCTCTATGATTTGTTTTTGAGCTGCCATCCGTATCAGTGCTGCTTCTCTATGTGGTTCGAGCAGGTCCAGATTGGTCCTCAATTCTTCGTCGTTTGCTTCCTCCATGGATGTTGCGAACCTTATACTTGGTTCACTGATCTCCATAGGTATTAAGTCTTCTGAGCCATAGACAAGTGCGAACGGGGTTTCTCCCATGGATGTTTTTGAAGTTGTTTCGTATGCCCATAGTACCGCTAGTAACTCATCAGGCCAGTTTCCTTTGGCTTTATCCAGCCGCTTCTTTAGATTGTTGGTGATGAATTCGTTGACTCAGCTTGACCATTAGCCACGGGGTGGTATGGTGTTGAAGTGATACGTTGGATTTACCAGCTTTCGAAGAATTCTGTGATTTGCGAGCCTATGAATTGTGGGCCATTATCGCACACGATCTCCTTTGGTATCCCTAAGCGGCATATTGTGTTTCTCCATAAGAAGCTTTTAAATTCCTTTTCTCGCACTTATTTGAACGCTTTTGCCTCTACCCATTTTGTAAAATAGTCGGTTAGCATGAGCAAAAATCGTACATGTCCCTTAGCTGTGGGAAGAGGCCCCACTAAGTCCATACCCCATTTCATGAAAGGCCATGGGGATACTATTGGATGCAATAATTCCGCTGGTCGATGCATGTTATTGGCAAACCTTTGGAACTTGTCGCATTTGGATACAAAGTTCTCGGCCTCTTCTTCCATCTTAGGCCAATAGTATCCAGCTCTAATTAGGGTTTTCACTAAGGATCTCGCCCCTGGGTTATTTCCACACTGTCTTTCGTGGACTTCTTTCATCACAAATTCCATTTGGTTAGGTCCGAGGCATTTAGCTAGGGGTCCTCCAAACATCTTGCGATAAAGCGAGTTGCACATTAGGCAGTATCGTAAAGCTTTGCGGCAAAGTGCTTGAGCTGCTTTCCTGTCTTCAGGTAAAGTGCCATTCTGCAGAAAATTAAGAATTTTGTTTCTCCAGTCCCAGGTTAAGTTTTTTAAAATTACCTCATTCCTGTCCTGGTCGATCGTTGACTGGAATAGATGGATGAAAATTGCATTATCTTTGTTTGTTACTTCCGTGACTGCTGCGAAGTTAGCTAATGCATCTGCTTCTGCATTTTCCTCTCTAGGTATTTGCCTTACCTTTCATGTTTTGAATTGTCTCACGAGCTCTCGTGATTTTTCAAGATACTATTGCATTCGAGTCTCTCGAGCGATGTAAGTCCCCTGCATCTGATTTACTACCAATTGGGAGTCGTTGTTGATCACGATTTGCTCGATTGAGAGTTCCCGTGCGAGTTCAAGCCCTACACTAACAGCTTCGTACTCTGCTTCATTATTAAAACTTGATAGCTTGTCGTGTCTTCTCACCCGTGGGTGATATTAAGACTATGCCTAAGCCAACACCTTTCATATTTGAGGAGCCATCGGTGAATAGGGTCCATAGGCCCGGATTAGCACCTTTAAAAAGTTGTAACTCTTTTTCTACTTCAGGGATAATGCTATTACTAAAGTCCGCGACAAAATCAGCTAGTACTTGAAACTTAATTGCAGTCCTAGGCTGATACATTATTTCATGCTCACTTAATTCTATGGACCACTTGGCTAATCTTCCTGGCAATTCTTGTTTATGCAAAATATTTTTTAAAAGATATGAAGTCACAACGGTGATTGGGTAACATTGAAAATATGGTCGTAATTTTCTAGATGCCATTATTAAAGCTAAGGCTAATTTTTCCAGATGTGGATATCTAGTTTTAGCATCTAGCAAAGTTTTAATTACTTAGTAGATAGGTGATTGCTTACCTTTTTCTTCTCTTATCAGTACTGCACTTACAGCAATTTCTGAAACAGCCAGGTAGATGTACAGTCTTTCCCCTTCTTTTGGCTTTGAAAGCAACGGTGGTTTCGATAGATAAATCTTCAGACTCTTGAGGGCTTGCTGACATTCTTCGGTCCATTCGAACTGATTTTGCTTTTTGATAACTGAGAAGAATTTAAAACTTTTTTCGGAAGATTTAGAAATAAATCTTCCCAAAGCCGCTATTCTTCCTGTTAGTCTTTGAACTTCTTTTTTTCTTGTTAAAATATCAGGTATTTCTTCTAAAACTTTAATTTGAGCGGGGTTACCTCTATTCCTCTGGTCGATACAAGGAAATCCAAAAATTTACTTGATTGTACTCCAAAAGCGCATTTTTCTGGATTTAGCTTCATATTATACCTCTCGTATCGAACCAATCTTCAAGAGTTTCTGTACCTCTTCGTCAATCGCTTGGTTCTTGAATGGTCCTTGCTTTCTTTTCTTCTGCTTAACTGGTACGAATGATGGATCTTTATTTAGTTTATGAGTCATCACTTCTGGTGGGATATCTGTCATATCTGAGTGGGACCACGCAAAGCAGTCTGCATTAGCCTTCAAGAAATCAATTAACTTACCTCTTCGATCGGGGCCCACCCTCGTTCCTATATACACTTTCTGATCTATCTTTTTTTTCAGACAATGGAACAGCTTCGACTTCTTCTGTAGTTTCTTTTATGTGCTCGTCTTCCTCCGATTCATGAATGACGTCCGGTCTGGAATCTGCATCCGTGTGGTCTAATGCACCTTCCGTGGTAACTTCATTCACCTTTTCGTAAGTATTTTCTTTCGTACTTGTTTCAGTAATAATACCTTTCGTACCTATTTGGGCAGTAATTTCTTCCATGCATGTTTGGGCGGTGTTACCTGCTTGGGAGATTTCCTTATCTGATAATTCTTCCACCTCTATTTTCTTGTTGTAGTGTACCACAGAATTTATATTTTTTGCAGTCTGTTGATCTCCTTTGATTTGTTGAATCCCCCATTCAGAGGGAAATTTAATTACCTGATACAACATGGAGGGTATCACTTTCATGTCGTTGATCTATGGTCTTCCAATGATCACGTTATAAGCCATGTGAGTATCGATGACTTGGAACCTAGCTCTTGTGATCACCCCCTCAGCATAAGTGCTAAGCTCAATTTCTTCTTTTGTTATAACTGTAGAGTTATCAAATGCTGATATGGCTCGTACCCTTGGGATTACTTGATTCCCCAATAGCATTTCTTCCAAAACTCTTAGCAAAATCATATTGACTAAACTACCTAGACCAATCAATAATCTTTTACGTTAGTGTCATGAATAAGTAAAGATACTACCAGATCATTATTGTGAGGAAGCATTAATCCGCCGATATCTGCATCATCGAAGGTTATATCGTCCGCTTCCAGATTTTCACGAACCAGTTTTCCATGTGTAATTGTTAACTTTGTGGTCGTTTTGAAGACCACTCCGTTTACTTCTTCACCTCTGTGTATCACGTTGACGGTTCATTTTGGAGAAGGAGGCTTTGGGGGCTCCTGCCTATTCTTCATATATGCCTGTTTACCTTTATCACTAAACAATTCTATTAAATAGCTCTGTTTCAATAATTTTCTACCTCACCTTGTAAAAATCTGCAATCTGCAGTCTTGTGCCCATGATCGTTGTGGAATTCACACCAGTGATCTGGGTTCCTTCTATTTGGATTTGATCGCATATCTTTGGGCCACTTAACCTTGTCTCCCATGTTCCTCAATATCGAGACAAGTTCAGTAGTACTTACATTAAAGGTATGATCCCCAATTCAGGTATTACCTCTAGGTCGTTCATCTTGATCTTTTCTGGATCTAGATGACGATGAGACTATGTCTCTTCCTGGTGGTCAATAGTCTAACCTAGTGTTTTCGAACTTGGGACGAATATCATGTCTCGAGGGTCCTAAGTATGGATCGTACCTGTTTTACTTGATCTTTTGTCTGATTCAGGACGTCTGAATCTGGAATGCTCTTCATCTCCTGAACGAGCAATGATATCTTCTTCTATTCTGAGTTTAGTACTATACCTGTTATATACATCGTTCCATGTTGTAGCCGGGAATTCTCTTAGACTTTCCTTAAGTTGTCTCGTGGCTTTTGAGCTTTTATCATTTAGGCTGCTTGCAAATTCCATGGCTTCCCAATTATCAGGCACCCTGGGTAATTGCATTCTTTCTCGTTGAAACCTATCTACAAACTCACGGAGCAGTTCCGTGTCTCCTTGTTTTATTTTTAATATGTCTTCCATTCTTTTCTCAACTTTTTGTGCACCAGAGTGTGCTTTTATAAATAAATCTACAAGCTTAGCAAAAGAGTCAATAGAATATTCAGGGAGAAGAGAACACCAGGTTAGGGCTCCTTTGGTAAGTGTTTCCCCAAATGTTTTGACAAAGACTGATTCAATCTCTTGTTTTGTTAAGTCGTTGCCTTTTACTCCAGTAGTGAAAGCAGTCACATGATCACGTGGGTCAGTTGTTCCATCATATTTGGGAAAGTCAGGCTTTTTAAACTTCTTGGGTATAGGCAAGGGTGCCGCACTTGGATTCTAAGGTTGTTGAGAATACCTATCAACATCAATGCCTTTGATAATAGGCGGTAGTCCAGAAATTTGTTCGACACAATCGTTCTGCTCTTTCATCTGTTTCTGTGTGGTTAGCAGTAAATTTTGTAGTTCAGAGTTATTAGTCATACCTGGTCTTGCTTCGAGAGATTCATTAGGAGTATCTCCCCTTCCTGAGTTCGCCAACCCAGATTGAGGATTTTCCATGGTGATGGTATTATTGGGGGATGGTGTCAGTGGTGCAGGTAACGCTGCCGGTAATCCCCTTGCAGTCGGTGGTGCATGTAACAATGCCGGTAATCCCCTCGCAAATACTTGCAAAGCTTGGCTCACATACTCTGCAATCATTTGCTTTACTCGATCTTGTTCCACCGTTTGATAATTATTATCATTATTGTTATTGGATCTTTCTAGGGATTGTTCCCTTGAACCACGTGGGGTTCCTGAAGGCGATGGAAATGGGGTTCCATTCCTTTGCTGGTTTTTGTCGTTGGAGTTCGACATAGTTCAGAGGATATCGCTTGAAAAGTAAACAAAGATTATCAGATTCCCGGTAACAGAACCAATTTATTTAACAAAAGAATTAGATCCTTTGACCAAAGATATTTCTAGGATGAACAGGGGTTACTGATAATCAAGGAAATAATGCTAAAATACAGAGAAATGAGTAATAGACAATATTACCGAAATATAGAAAATCAAAGTAGATTGTATTCGAAAATCAGATGATCCTTTACAAGTTGTATTCCCGTCCCTTATATAGGAGATTCCTTGATATAACGTACAACTCTTGTGAAATTCATTATTTTCTCATTCTTCTTTACACTGAGCCTTTTATTAAAAGAAAATTATTGTATTATACAAGTTTTGAACGGATAACTGGAATTTGTGAAGTATATGGTCGATGTGGACCTTGAACCGATTTATTTACCTTTGTTGGCACTTATTTTGAGAAATTATGATTTAAATGCTCGTCACTGCACTCAAGTCTTTAGTTATGGTTGTTACTTACTGAGTTGGCGTACTCACGCTACTCCCTGCACCTTGTGTGCAGATTCGGGTACCGGGGCAGAGTCATAGTTGAGCTAACCCATTTGGAGCATTGTTTAGAGATTGTGAGGTAGTTGCTCGACGTCCGCAGCCTACTCTTTCTCCTTCCTACTCTGTAATTTTACTTTACATCCCAGACTTGTTGTAGTAGAGAATTTGTATGAGACTGTATTACTTCTTAGATGCTCATGACGGTTAACTCAGATATTGGGGCTGTGTTTAGACATTCCGATCATTTTTATTGTTAGAAATTCTTAAAAGTGGAAATTATTATGAAACATAGGATAATTTATGTTTTAAATGGGAACCATATGATATTTTTAGTAAATTTGGCTAGCCGAGTACCACGATAGGCGCCATCACGGCCAGTATATATTTGGGGTCGTGACATTTACAAGATTTATACAAGCATTTTTCATAATTTTTAGAGCTTTAAAATTAATTTTCTTGCATTTAAATTACTTTAATGTTCACTAATTATTCCCTTAAACTATTTTTGATGACTTAATCATCCAAATTTTTCTATTTTTACACCCAAATATACGTTTTAAAATATTTTACATTATTTCATATAATTATGTTTGTATTTTTAGCTATTTATATAATTTTACAATAATAGCATACATTCATGCATAATTACCTTATTTGTGCCAAAATAGTATTTTTATATTTTATAATGTTAAGTTATTATTTTCAATCATTTTAGTGCATAAATAATATTTTTATTATTTATTAATTACTTTTATAAATTATTTTTATGATAGATTTTGTGTATTTCAATTATGGCCCAGTTTTAAGTAATTTGCGGATCAAAATTGGCCCAATCCCTTAGCCCTATAGCCCCCAGCCCTAACTAAACAACCCTTTACTAAAACCCGGTCGCGACCCACTTCTAACGACCTGCCCTTTCAATTTTAAATCCCAGCCATTGGTCTCTCAAGATCAATGGCCCTCGTTCATCCCTCTCTTTTTAATTAACCCAACCCAGAATCCCTTCCCATTCCCCATAATCCGCCGCCCCTAAACTTTCTCAACTCTCCTCTCTTCTCTTCTTGAAAACCCTAGACGCCTCCCCCTTATTTCCCTCTCCCTATCCCACTAATAATGGGATTGGACCTTTGTTTTTTTACCATATACAGATCCTTTGGGTACTGGTTACGCGATTTTGGTATTACTTAGGTATTTGCCTAATTTTGGAAAATACCACCTCTATAGAGAATCGACTCAATCTTGAAGATTTGTATCATATCGCATATAACCAAGCATCATAGCTTTGCATCTCATGGGCTAAAACATCGCCATTCTTTCCAAAGGCGTCATAGTTTGAAGGCACCATCCGCATAGCCGGAAGACACCATGCCATAGCCTGAGGATCTCTCAATATTGAACATTATTATTCAATGGTGTCATGGTTCAGAGGCACATTTTGCATGGCCTTTGAATCCCTTATCGTCGATTCATGGACCAGGACGTCATGGTCTAAGGACATCATCCTCATCGTCCAAAGACAACTTTCATGGTCCAAAGGGAATTTGCATCACGTTTGAATTCTCGCAATAATCCCATATATACTTGCATGCATTGTGTTTAAGTTTTGTAGGTAATACAGGAAGTAACCGTTCTCTTAATATGAGCAATCTTTGCTCCTATTTTTGTTCACAACGTTCACTTCCTGCAATTATTTCAAATGTAACCAACCACCATCAGTTACCCATTTTTACTTGATAACCGTTCAGATACGCATTCTGAGATACATCCGTAACGTTTCAGACTCACATTCATGATTTCGTATAAACTCATTTGATATTGTCTTATGCGAAAGAACCCTTTCCAAAGCATACGACCATTCATATAACAACTCCATCGGTTTAGTTCACCGTTGAAACCATAACTACACACGACCTGATTCCTGTAACACTAGGGATATGTAGGCTCAAGAACAAGGGTTTGACCCTATTTTTCAAAAATCACATCATCCCTCACTCGATTCGGTAATAATTGGTCATCATTTCTTTACCCGACAACTCTTTCATCATTTCCGAGTAAAGAGGGACAACTTTTGATACCCAATTTTGCGCTCACATTTTTTTCAAATAATATATATTTTTTCAAAATGTCATTTTTCATTCATTCTTCAATTTACAAGATTTATACAAGCATTTTCTATAATTTTTATAGTTTTAAAATTAATTTTCTTGCATTTAAATTACTTGAATGTTCACTAATTATTCCCTTAAATTATTTGCAATGACTTAATCATCAAATTTTGTTATTTTTACACCCACATCTATGTTTTAAATTTTTTTACATCATTTCATATAATTATGTTTGTATTTTTAGCTATTTTGTATAATTTTGCAATAATAGCCTATATTCATGCATAATTACATTATTTTTTCCAAAATAGCATTTTTTATATTTTTATAATGTTAAGTTATTAGTTTCAATCATTTTAGTGAATAAATAATATTTTTATCATAAATTTTGTGTATTTCAATTATGGCCCAATTTTAAGTAATTTTTGGACAAAAATTGGCCCAATCTGTTAGCCCAATAGCCCCCAACCATAACCAAAAATCCGTTTACTAAAACCCAGTCGCTACCCACTTCTAACGACCCGCCCTTTCAATTTTTAATCCCACTCGTTGATCTCTCAAGATCAACGTCCCTCGTTCATCCCCCCCCTCCCCTACCCTTTAGTTAACCTTGCCCATTCCCCTTAATCTGCCGCCCCTAAATGCTCTCAACTCTCCTCTCTTCTCTTCTGAAGAACCCTAGCCGCCTCCCCCTTAATTCCCTCTCCCTATCCCACTAATAATGGGATTCGACCTTTGTTTGTTTACTAAATATGGATCATTTGGGTACTTGTTACGCTTTTTTGGTATTACTTAGGTATTTTCCTAATTTTTGCAAATGCAACCTCTATATCGGACGAGAATCGACTCAATATTGAAGATTTGTATGATATCGCATATGACCAAGCATCATAGCTTTGTATCTCATGGGCTGAAAAATCGTCATTTTGTCCAAAGGCATCATAGTCTGAAGGGAGCATCCGTATAACCAGAAGACACCATGCCATGGCATGAGGATCTCTCAACATTGCACATCATTATTCAAAGGTGTCATTGTTCAGAGGCACCATTTTTATGACCCGAGAACATCATTTAATGGCGTGCGAATCCTTTATCGTGCGATTCATGGCAAAGGACGTCATGGTCTAAGGAAATCATCCTCATTGTCCAAAGACAACTTTCATGGTCCAAAGGGAGTTTACATCAAGTTTAAATTCTCGCAATAATCCCACATATACTTGCATGCATTGTGTTTAGGTTTTGCAGGTAATCCAGGAAGTAACCGTTCTCTTAACAGGAGCAATCTTCGCTCCAGTTTCTGTTCACAACGTTCACTTCCTACAATTATTTCAAACGTAACCAACCGCCATTAGTTACCCACTTTTACTTGATAACTATTCAGATACCCGTTCTAAGATATATCCGTAATATTTTAGACTCACATTCACGATTTTATATAAAATCATTTGATATTGTCTTACGCAAAAGAACCCTTTCCGAAGCATACGACCATTCCTATAACAACTCCACTAGTTCAGTTCACCGTTGGATCCAGAAATACACACAACCTGATTCTCGTAACACTAAAGATATGTAGGCAACTCAAAACTAGGGTTCGACCCCTGCTTTTAAAAAATCACATCATCCCTCACTCGATTGGGCTAAAATTGGTCATCATTTTCTTTACCCGACAACTCTTTCATCATTCCCGGGTAAAGAGGGGCAGCTTTTGATACCCAATTTTTCCCTCACATTTTTTTCAAAAAATATATATTTTTTCAAAATTTCTTTACTCATTCATTATTTAATTTACAAGATTTATACAAGCATTTTCCACAATTTTCCATAATTTTTAGAGCTATAAAATAAATTTTCTTGCATTTAAATTACTTGAATATTCACTAATCATTCCCTTAAATTATTTGCAATGACTTAATCATCAAAATTTGGTCATTTTTACACCCACATATATGTTTAAAAACATTTTACATTATTTCATATAATTATGTTTGTATTTTTAGCTATTTGTATATCTTTCAATAATAACCTATATTGAAGAATAATTACATTATTTTATTCCAAAATATAATTTTCATATTTTTATAATGTTAAGTTATTATTTTCAATAATTTTAGTGAATAAATAATATTTTTATTATTTACTAATTACTTTTATAAATTGTTTTTTGATAAAAAAATTTTATTTCAATTATGGCCTAGTTTTAAGTAATTTTCAGACCAAAACTGGCCCAATCCCTTAGCCCAACACCCCCCAGCCCTTACCAAACAACCCTTTACTAAAACCAGAAGTGACCCACTTCTAACGACCCGCCCGTTCAATTTTTAATCCCAGCCATTGATCTCTCAAGATCAACGGCCCTCGTTCATTCCCCCCTCCCCTTTTAATCATCCCAACCCAAAAACCCTACCCATTTCCCTTAATCCGCCGCCCCTAAACGCTCTCAACCCTCCTCTCTTCTCTTCTGAAGTAACCTAGCCGCCTCGCCCTTAATTCCATTTCCCAATCCCACTAATAATGGGATTTGACCTTTGTTTGTTTACCGTATACGGATCCTTTGGGTATTACTTAGGTATTTTCCTAATTTTGGCAAATACCACCTCTTTATCGGACGAGAATCAACTCAATCTTGAAGCTTTGTATGATATTGCATATGACGAACCATTATAGCTTTGCAACGCATAGGCTGAAACATTGTCATTTGTCCAAAGGCACCATCCGCATAGCCGAAAGACACAATGCCATGGCCTGAGGATCTCTCAATTGCACATCATTATTCAAAAGCATCATGGTTCAGATGCACCATTTTCATGGCCCGAGAACATCATTTCATGGCCTACGTATACCTTACCGCGCGATTCATGGCCCAGGACGTCATGGTCTAAGGACATCATCCTCATCGTCCAAAGACAACTTTCATGGTCCAAAGGGAATTTACATCACGTTTAAATTCTCGCAATAATCCCATATATACTTGCATGCATTGTGTTTAAGTTTTGCGGGTAATCCAGGAAGTAACTGTTCTCTTAACAGGAGAAATCTTCGCTCTGGCTTCCGTTCACAACGTTCACTTCCTGCAAATATTTCAAACATAGCCAACCACCATCAGTTACCCACTTTTACTTGATAACCGGTCATATACCCGTTCTGAGATACATCTGTAAGGTTTCAGACTCACATTCACGATTTCGTATAAACTCATATGTTATTGTCTTATGCAAAAGAACACTTTCTGAAGCATACGACCATTCCTATAATAACTCCATCGGTTCAGTTCACTATTGGATCCAGAACTACACACGACCTGATTCCCGTAACACCAAGGATATGTAGGCAACTCAAGAACCAGGGTTTGACCCCCGTTTTTCAAATATCACATCATCCCTCACTCGATTCGGCCAAAATTGGTCATCATTTTCTTTACCCGACAACTCTTTTATCATTCCCGAATAAAGAGAGGCAGATGTTGATACCTAATTTTGCCCTTACATTTTTTTCAAATAATATATATTTTTTAAAAATATCATTTTTCATTCACTATTTAATTTAAAAGATTTATACAAGCATTTTCCATAATTTTCCAAAATTGTTAGAGCTTTAAAATAAATTTTCTTGCATTTAAATTACTTGAATGTTCACTAATTATTCTTTTAAATTATTTGCGATGACTTAATCATCAAAATGTTTTTATTTTTACACCCATATACATGTTTTAAAACATTTCACATCATTTCATATAATTATGTTTGTATTTTAGCTATTTATATAATTTTGCAATAATAACCTATATTCAAGCATAATTACATTATTTATACCAAAATAGCATTTTCATACTTTTATAATATTAAGTTATTTTTTTCAATCATTTTAGTGAATAAATAATATTTTTATTATTTATTAATTACTTTTATAAATTAATTTTTTGATAAATTTTGTTTATTTTAATTAAGGCCTAGTTTTAAGTAATTTTCAGACCAAAATTGGCCCAATCCCTTAGCCCAATAGCCCCAACCCTTACAAAACAACCATTTATTAAAACCCGTACACGACCCACTTCTAATGACCTGCCTGTTCAATTTTTAATCCCAGTCGTTGATCTCTCAAGATCAACGACCCTCGTTCATTCCCCCCTTTTTAATTAACCCAACCCAGAAACCCTACAAATTTACCTTAATTCGCCGCCCGTAAACGCTCTCAACTCTCCTCTCTTCTCTTCTGAAGAACCCGAGCTACCTCCCCCTTAGTTCCCTTTGCCAATCCCACTAATAATGGGATTCGACCTTTGTTTGTTTACCATATATGGATCCTTTTGGTAGTGGTTACACAATTTTGGTATTACTTAGGTATTTGCCTAACGTTGGCCAATACCACCTCAATATCGGACGGGAATCAACTCAATCTTGAAGTTTTGTATGATATCGCATATGACCAACCATCATAGCTTTGCATCTCATGGGCTGAAACATCTTCATTCTGTCCAAAGGCGTCATAGCCTGAAGGCACCATCTGCATAGCCGGAAGACACCATGCCATGGCGTGAGAATCCCTCAATTGCACATCATTATTCAAAGGCGTTATGGTTCAAAGGCACCATTTTAATGGCCCGAGAATATCATTTTATGGCCTACGTATCCCTTATCACGCTATTCATGGCCCAGGACGTCATGGTCTAAGGAAATCATCCTCATCGTCCAAAGACAACTTTCGTGGTCCTAAGGGAATTTACATCACGTTTAAATTCTCGCAATAATCCCATATATACTTGCATGAATTGTGTTTAAGTTTTGCAGGTAATCCAGGAAGTAACCGTTCTCTTAACAGGAGCAATCTTCGCTCTAGTTTCCGTTCACAACGTTCACTTCCTCCAATTATTTCAAACGTAACCAACCACCATCAGTTACCCACTTTTACTTGATAACCGTTCAGATACCTGTCTGAGATACATCCGTTACATTTCAGACTCACATTCACGATTTCGTATAAACTCTATTGATATTGTCTTAACCATAAGAACCCTTTCCGAAGCATACGACCATTCCTATAAAAACTCCATAAGTTCAGTTCACCGTTGGATCTAGAACTACACGAGACCTGATTCTCGTAGCACCAGGGATATGTAGGCAACTCAAGAACCAGGGTTCGGCCCCCGTTTTTCAAAAATCACATCATCCCTTACTCGATTCGGCCAAAATTGGTCATCATTATCTTTACCCGACAACTCTTTCACCATTCCCGGGTATAGGGGGTAGCTGTTGATACCCAATTTTGCCCTTACATTTTTTTGAAATAGTATATATTTTTTCAAAATGTCATTTATCATTCATAATTTAATTTACAAGATTTAAACAATCATTTTCCATAATTTTCCATAATATTTAGAGCTTTAAAATAAATTTTCTTGCATTTAAATTAATTGAATGTTCACTAACTAATCCCTTAAATTATTTGCGATGACTTAATCATCCAAATTTTGTTATTATTACATCCACATATATGTTTCAAAACATTTTGCATCATTTCATATAATTATGTTTGTATTTTTAGCTATTTATATAATTTTGCAGTAATAGCATGTATTCATGCATAATTACATCATTTGTGCCAAAATAGCATTTTTATATTTTTATAATATTAAGTTATTATTTTTAATCATTTTAGTGCATAAATAATATTTTATTATTGATTAATTATTTTTATAAATTATCCTTTTGATAACTTTTGTGTATTCAATGATGGCCCAGTTTTAAGTAATTTTCGGACAAAAAGTGGCTCAATCCCTTCGCCCAATGGCCCCCAGCCCTAACCAAACAACCCTTTACTAAAACCCGATCGCGACCTACTTCTGACGACCCGTCTGTTCAATTTTTAATCCTAGTCGTTGATTTTGAGGCCCTCGTTCATTCCCGCCTTTTTGATTAACCCAACCCAGAAATCATACCCATTCCCCTTAATCAGCCACCCCTAAATGCTGTCAACTCTCCTCTCTTCTCTTCTAAAGAACCTTAGCCGCCTCCCCATTAATTCCCTCTCCCAATACCACTAATAATGGGATTCGAACTTTGTTTGTTTACCATATACGAATCCTTCGGGTACTGCTTATGTCTACGCGAGCTTAACCTGCCAAACCCTTCACAAACGTGTGGTCCTCTACACGAGCGCATAAGAAACCCTTGGGGTCCAGCTGTTCCATCTTTCCTGTTTGCAAACACGTTCAACTCCTCGCGTTCGCGATGCTTCCACTGGACAAAAATTCTCGAATGCGAGCTCCGCTTGGCGAACGTGAAGAACAAATCTCTGCAACAAAAACACCAGAAAAAATCTGCTATCTTTCGAAAGTCCAAAAAGATCCGTTGAACAATAGAAAATCACCCGAGGCCCCTGGGACCTCAACCAAACATACCAACCAATCCTAAAACACCATACGAACATAGTCGAGCCTTCAAACCACATCTAACAACATAAAAAACGTGAGTGTCACACGGATTCAAACCTAATGAACTTTGAAATTTCTAAATTCTACAAACGACGCCGAAACATATCAAACCTAGTCCGAATGACTTCATATCTCACACACAGGTCACAAATGACACTACGAACCTACAACCACTTGTAGAAAACCATTTCGTGCTCGATATCAAAATTTCCACTACCGGCCGAAATCGCAAAAAATCCAGCTTCCGCCAATTCAAGCCTAAATCTAACACGGATCTCCAAAACACGATCGGGATGCGCTCCTAAGCCCAAAATAAGCCAACGGATCTAACAGAATCAACGAAATTCCACTCTGAAACCATCTTCAAAAGGTTCCGAATACAGTCCAAATTCTAAGTCTTATGCTCTCATTTAGGGACTAAGTGTCCCTAAACACTCTGAAACTCTCAACCAATCAGCCCGGCAAGTCACAAAAGCATAAATAGATATGGGGAAAGAAATTATTAGGGGATCGGGGCCCTAAATCTCAAAATGACTGACCAGGTCGTTACATCCTCCCCATCTTAAAACAATCGTTCTTCCTCGAACGAGTATAAAGACATACCCGAAGCTGTGAAAAGATGAGGGTAACAGTTGCGCGTATCCTGATTGATATCCTAAGTCACCTCCTCGACCGACTGACCCCTCCACTGGACCTTTACTGAAGCAATGTTCTTTGACCTGAGCTTTCTGACGTGCCTGTCCAAAATATCTACTGGCTCCTCAACATAAAATAGATCCTTGTCCAATTGGACTGAGCTGAAATCACATACATGAGTCGTATCACCGTGATACTTCCGGAGCATAGAAACGTGGAACATCGGATGAACTCCTGCTAGGCTAGGAGGTAAGGCAAGCTCATAAGCAACCTCCCCAACATGCCACAATATCTCAAAAGGACCTACGTACCTCGGGCTCAACGTTCCCTACTTCCTGAATCTCATGACGCCCTTCATAGGAGATACCCGAAGCAAGACCCACGCTTCAACCATAAATGCCAAATCACGAACCTTTCGGTTTGTATAACTCTTCTGTATGGACTGGGTTGTGCGAAGTCTATCATGAAGCACCTTCACCTTATCCACGCCATCCTGGACCAAATCTGTACCCAACAATCGAGCCTCGCCCGGCTCAAACCAACCCACTGGGGACAGACCGCCTACCATACAAAGCCTCATACGCTGCCATATAAATGCTGGACTGGTAACTATTGTTGTAGACAAGCTCCGCAAGTGACAAGAATTGGTCCCATGACCCTCCAAACTCCATCACACAAGCATGAAGCATATCCTCAAGAATCTGAATCGTGTGCTCGGACTGCCCGTCAATCAGAGGGTGAAAGGATGTGCTCAGCTCCACCCTAGTACCCAACTCCTGCTATACCGCTCCCTAGAACCTTGATGTGAACTGTGTACCTCTGTCTGAAATGATGGATACTGGGATACTGGGATACCGTGAAGGCGGAAAATCTCTCTGATATAAATCTCAGCCAATCTCTCTGAAAAGTAAGTAGTTAACAATAGGATAAAATGAGCTGACTTGGTTAGCATCAAACAAGATGCTTGGAACTTCCTCAAATTCCGTGGAAGTCCAACTACAAAGTCCATGGTGACCCGTTCCCACTTTCACTCTAGGATCTCTATCCTCTGAAACAAGACACTTGGTCTCTGATGCTCATATTTAACCTGCTGATAGTTGAGACACTTGTCCACAAACCCAACTATATCCTTCTTCATCATCATTCTCTAATAGTGTTGTCTCAAATCTTGGTACATCTTCGCGGCACCCAGATGGACGAAATACCGCGAGCTATGGGCTTCCTCGAGAATCAACTCCCGAAGCCCATCCAGACTGGGCACACATATCCAGCCCTTCATCCTCATCACGCCATCATCAGCAATAGACACATCTCTAGCATTACCCCGCAAAACCCTGTCCTGAAGAACTAGAAGGTGGGGATCATCATACTGGCGCTCCCTGATGCGTTCATAAAGAGAAGAACGAGAGACCACCAAAGCGAATACTCAGCTTGTCTCTAAAATATCCAATCTCATGAATTGACTGGCTAAGGTCTGAACATCCAATACTAAGGGCCTCTCAGTTGCCGGAAGATATGCCAAACACTCCAAACTCTCTGCCGGGCGACTCAAGGCATCGACCACTATATTAGCTGATAGTTTATATGAGTCCACCACTGTATAGAGACCTGGTCCTATGTCAGTTCCCTCCGTGCTAAAAGCTAGAAACAATATGTAAACTAGGCAGGATTTTTACATGGACAAATCCCAACTCAAGGGGACAAAACCCACGACCTACGCTAGCAGGATTTCAACTTCACTAACTTATAACTTCACTATTACAACCCACTTTGTAGTGACTCTATTACAAATACTTTAACCACACTAACTTGTAATACACTTATCACAAGTCACTTTGTCACTCACTAGTTACAAAGACTTTACAACTTGTGACTAACTCTAGTCAGAACACAAAGACATATGGTTTATGATTTGGGTTTCCTAAAACAAGGTTTCTAAGAAAGCAAGATTGGAGTTATAGTAGAGAAAACAATACAAGATTACAACTCAACTAAGGACACATCTAGACTCGTAGTGGAACTTGTCCATAGTGGAGTTGTCTTCTTGTTCTTGACACACTTGAGACTTAAATGCAAGATCATCTCTTCAATGCTTGAGAGAATATTTAGTAAATGCTCAAGTGAATATCTTTTTTTGCCTTGCACCATACTATTATATCTTCAAGACATCCCAAGAATGATGTCTATACATAGTTGGTACATACTTGCTCCAATGGGAAGTGATTGCTGCATTGTTTCTGCACTGTAACGCGCACAGCTGTAGGCAGTCACTTTCTGTAGCTGCTTTACAGCTGTAGAGTAGACTTGTACTTATGCTAGGGAACCCCCAAGGCATCAGGTCCCAAAACCGTTTCTTCGAGATCCACAAAGTACATTGTCTAGATTACTTTGAGTCTATTGCTGAATGATTGTACCAGGAATGTATCAGGTCCTTTACTTGGTTCTAAGCAGAAAGTTTGTTAGATCATCAAAATATAAGACTAAGAGATCTTAAGCCCATCAATTTCCCCCTTTTTGATGATGACAAACTTTTAAAATTGATGACAAGTTCCGGAGCCTAACTTTGCCAGATAAAGTACCAGGAACCCCATATGTTCCCCCTGACTCTATCGTTCCCCCTTAATTGCTAACTCAATTTTTTAAGTTACTTAATTAATACTTCCCCCTTTTGGCATCATTAATAATCATATATAGGCAGAAAGCGTAAAGAAGTCCAACACAGCTAACTCATGCCCCATGTGTGCACACAACATGATAGAAAAGAGAATTAAGAGGAAACCAGACATTGTCTTTAGCAAAAGAGAAGCTGGTTCATTCATAAAAAATGTAATAAAACATATAAGTCTTTGCTATGAGAGCAAAGACTGATTTGGATTGTTAAATCAAGAGCATTAATGGTGGAATCCAACATGCCACCACAAAAAGACAAGAAAAAAATAACAACCACTAAACATTAAAAGATAAGACACTAGTCATTGAAAGGATCTTAGGGGCACTAGAGGAGACAACAAGGGTCTTAAGAACCAGGTCCATACGGGAATTTGCAGACATCTGTTCCTCGAGCAGTTTCTCCCGCAGGGTCTCCACCTACTGCCTGAGCTCAGCGTTTTCGTCACTTAAACGGGAAACCTCTTCATGAGAAGAACTAATAGAACCAGGTGCCACAGCAGCTTGACTGACCTGAGTTTCCAGTATGGCATTTTGAACCTTCAGCCTTCGGATCACATCAATTGCAGCATTTTGAGCATTAATCAACTGAGAAATGGTCGAGGTGCTTCCCCCAGCCTTTTTTATTCACTCACACTCTTCCAGAGTTGTTTTGGAGAAGGTCTGCTTGCGGGTTCCTACATTTGCGTTGGTCAGAGGCACCATGTAGAACTGAAACACTCGAGTGAGGAGAAACTTGTATAGAAGCCCATGATTGCCATCTTGAAAGTTTTCCACCTTTAGCATGTGTTCGATCATAATGGCTGGCATATTTATGGGTGTGAACTCATCAAGAGCTCTATCAAAACCAGGTCAGACTTGGAAGCAATAGACCTAAGCTCAGCACGGGGTAAGAGAACCTTGTTAACCAATTAGAAGAGGAGCTGATACACTGGCCTTAATGCCTTCTATGCACCCGTTACCCCTGCTGGATTGCTTGATTGTCACGTCCCAAAACTGAGGAACGAGACCGGTGCCTAACCAGATGAACCCGGTCAAGCGGACCTGGATTGCCTTTCCTACCCAAGAAATTTCCCCGTGTTCATAATGTACATTTATAAGTGAAACATCCAAATAGGATCTAAGCATGTGTTTACAACATAAGTCAATTTTCCTCTTTTAACATTTCAACATTTAATCTTTCCAAAACATACATTCTAAAATACAACACTCCCGATACGGGATCGTGATTAAAAACGAGTAGGACAACTACCCCAAATACATATATACAACCCATATAATGTCTACGGAGCCTCTAAAGATATAGAGAAGAGTATATAAACTTGCCAGCAACAAGGCCACGACTATACCTCAACAGAACACAATATGCAAATGAAGATGGCATAGACTACGCACGACCCCGAAAGGAAGCGGGGCTCACCAAAACTGCTGAGGGGATGAAAGGAAGGCACCACTTTTGGCGGATCGAGCTTCCTGCTATAGAACTACCTACATCAATATAAAAGATGTAGCGCCCCTGGCAAAAGGGATGTTAGTACCATGGAATAGTACTAGTATGTATGAACAAGCTTTACTCTAGTAAAATAAAAAAATACACAGATAGGAGACAGTTAAAGAAACCAAACACATACTGCACAAAGATACAGGAAACACAAATGAGAGTTTCACAGTTTCTTATTTCAATCGCTCTCCTGTTGCGGTGTGCAATCCGATCCCACCTTACAATTGTATTCCACCCTTATTTCTTCTGTTGCAGCGTGCAACCCGATCCCACCTTACAATCACATTAAACCCTTATTACTTTTGTTGCGGCGTGCAACCCGATCCCACTTTACAATCACATTACACCCTTATTACTTCTGTTGTAGCGTGCAACCCGATCCCACCTTAAAATAACATTACACCCTTATTACTTTTGTTGCAGCGTGCAACCCGATCCTACCTTACAATCACATTACACCCTTATTACTTCTATTGCAGCGTGCAACCCAATCCCACCTTACAATGATATTTTATAGCAACATCAACCAATAAATTCAATCACACAGATTTTCATCATCAAGAATATGCATTCGTAACAACCAAATAACCATGTCAAATCAAGGCCACAGTATAACGACCCGGCCGGTCATTTCGAGAATTTAGCCTCGTTTCCCCTGTTTCTGCTTCATTTTATATGGCTAAGCTTCATTTATGTGTGTTGGGTCGGTTGGTTCGGGTTCAAAGTGGTCATGATGAGAATTGAGGCATTTGGTCCCTCAGGGTAGCCTAGTAATGGAGAAAGTCAACTGAGAGTTGACTTATTGGTGAACGACCTCGGAATGCGGATTTTATGGCTTGGATAGCTTTGTTAGGTGATTTGAGACTTAGGAGTGTGTTCGGATTGAAGTTTGGATGTCTAGTGTAGAATTAGGCTTGAATTGGCGAAACTTAGTTTTTGGCGATTTCCGGTCGGCAATGGAAAATAGGACATCGGGGTCGGAATTGAATTACGGAAGTTGTAACAGGTCCGTAATGTCACTTTGAGTATCTGTACAAAATTTCAGGTCAATCGGAGGTGTTTTGGTTGGTTTCGATGTAGTTGGCGAAATTTGGAAGTTCCAAAGTTCATAGAGTTAAAGGGGCGCGTGAGTGGGCTGAGCCGTTGTTCTTCGGGATCGCGTAGAGTGGTTTTCGATCGCGTGGGTTTTTCTCCTGCTGAATAGAAATCGCATGTGGATGTCTACGACCCCGTAGTGTAATTTGATGGGGCAAAAAAATTGTTTTTCGCGATCGTGTGGGAGCTTCCGCGATCGCAGTGAAGAAAAGGCTTGGGCAGTTAGTTTTAAGTTCTATTTCGGGGGTTCTTGGCCATAACTTGTTTATCCATTAGAGAGCTCGGGGGAAGGACATTTTGGAGGAGCTTTTCAGTGGGGTTCTTGTGGTAAGTGTTCTTCAACCATATTTGGTTCAATTTCATGAATTTGTCTTGATTTTCACCATACAATTTGAAGAATTAAAGTAGAAAAGTGGAAAAAATGGGAGGAAATTTTGGAAAATTCTTTTGGTGTTTTGAGTGGGCAGTTGAGCTCGGATTTTGTTAAATTTTGTATCGGTAGACTCGTAAGGGACTGAGGATTCTAGTGATGCAAATTTTATCGAATTTCGAGACGTGGGCCCAGGGTTCGGGTTTGGCCGAATTTCGAGATTCTTGTATAATTTGATAGTTTTCGATTGGGTTATGTTCCTTTAGTATATGTTAATAATGTTGAACTAGTTTTGGCTAGATTCGGAGAAATCGGGAGCCAATTTGAGGGGTAAAAGCATAGCGGACTAGTGTTGTGGCCCGGTAGAGGTATGTAATGGTTATAAATCTTGCCTTGAGGGTATGGAACCATGGACTGCATATTTTCTCACTAATTTTAGAATGGCGCACATGTCGGATGACGAGTATGTGGCGCGTATTGATTTTTGGATTGGACTAGGTCCTCTCCGCGACAACTAATGAGTTGCATATTTTTCTCAAAACCTTATGTTAAATTATGTTCTAAAGATTTGTGAAATATTTGGGATATAAGCCGTGTTTGGGGCCTCGCATCGATATGTTTAGACCCCTTAGGGACTTTTTACTTCTGTTTTACTTCACTATTTGTTGATGATTTCACTCAGCCACATTGTGCATACTATTTTTCGAAACCCAGCCTGATTTACACTACTTTGAGATTTAAAATGATATTTTGGGTCGAGTACCCTGTTTTACTGATTCGCCCGAGGGGCCTTTTGAGTGGTTCTACTGAGTGAGGCCGAGGGCCTGAGTGATGGTGAGGTGGTGAGTGATATTAACGCTTGGGTTGAAAGAGCCCCTCCGGAGTCTGTACACACCCCCAGTGAGCGCACCGAGTGCCGAGTGACGAATGATTGGGAGGCATGAGTGACTGTGAGGTATTGAGTGATTGTGAGGTGCTGAGTGACTGTGAGACATGCCTGAGGGGCTGATTATGATACATGTTTTTACCCGAGGGGATACTTATGATTATACTACTTCCATTTTCATACTAAATCTTTCGATTTGAAGTTGTTACAAATATGCATTCTTTAAATGACTTTTCCGAGTTTGATTTTAATGCATGATGATTTCACATATCTATGTTATACTGTATGAAAGAAAGGTTGTGTATCTTGTGATTTGATGACATTGATTTTATGTGTTTCTTGCTGCTCCGACCTGATTTATTTTTATTACTACTGAGTTGGTTTACTCACATTACTCACTACACCTTGGTGTACTCACATTACTCCCTGCACCTTGTGTGCAGATTCAAGTGTTAGGGCAGGGTGAGCTGCCTATCTGTTACAAAGATTCTCGGAGGTTTTCAAGGTAGCTGCATACGTCCGCAGTCCTGCTCCCTCTCCTGCTTACGATTATAGAATTTATTTTCGTCGAGTTGTATATTTTATGTAGATTCTCATGACCAGTGACTCCGGGTTCTCGGGGGTTGTATTTAATGTTCATTATAGATTTAATTGTTTTATAAATGTTTAAGGGACCTTTACGATAGGCGCCATCATGACTGGCCTGGATTTGGGTTTTGGCTGGCCTAGTTCCATGATAGGCACCATCACGACTGGCCTGGATTTGGGGTCGTGACACATAGTAATCTTTACCAAACAATTAGTCATATACGGCATACCATCAACATATATTAATTAGATAAATCCACATTTCCTTTCCATTACTTGCTAAACAACATTTAGCACTTAGATACATGCAACTATTTGATTCGTTATCATTTCTTTCATTTTGCAGCACATCCTCTCATGCCGACGTATTCAACATTTAACGAGCTTTGCACATGATAGAATAATCACAAAGAATCACCTTTTTCACAATTTCATATAGCATGGTGGCATGGTAATCAACTAGGACAATCAGAGAACAGAATCTTACGCCTCAACACATTAGAATAATGGATTCACATATGCATAAGCTAGAAACTCATACTGAAAGCCCGGACACCAACAAGGTGACTCTACGAAGATTAAAGTTAGCCATACATACCTCGAGTCGAAAATTCCCCTCTAATACCTATTCTCAACCCACCGGACCTTCTATCGCCTCCAATATAATTTAAAAGATTCCATGGTTAGACTTAGAGTTAGAAATCATGAACTCATTGGGAATTTTATCAAACACTATGTAATCCTTTAGATTAACTAGCCCCCTTTTAGTGAAAGATTGCCCTAGCTTACTTCCCTTTGCTAGATTATGGTAGATTATTCACATGCATGCAAGGTCTTAACTTTTATCTTCAAGAACCAACCTATGTGTGTCCTATTCTAACTAAAATTTGAAAATTTGGGTAAATGGGGTGGATGCTTACCTGTTATGGTGAAGAAGATGACGACTACTCGATTAATTCCAGGCCTGAGTAGAGATGGAGGACCAACTTGGGGAAGATGAGGACTTCTTTCATTAGAACCTACTCTCAGATCTCTCTATTTTGATAAGATTGTCTTTAAAAATGAAAGGGAGGGGTGTTTTATTAAACTGGGGGTCGGGTTTTAAAATTAGAAATTATAAGCCCCGAAGCAGGTATGAGGTCAGGAATGCGATCGCATTCCTGTTATGCGGTCCGCATACCTGTCACATAAATGTCCTTCAGATGGGCCAAAAGGGAAAGCAGACTGCCCAGGTATGCGACCACTATGCGGTCTGCATACCTGTTATGTGATCGCATAGTGCGTTGCATAACTCCCTCTGCAAAAATAGAGGTGCAAGAATGCGATAATTATGCGGCCCGCATTCATGAAATGCGATAGCATTATGGGCCGCATTGCTGTCCTCAAAATGGACAGCAACTGTCCAGGTATGCGACCACTATGCGGTCCGCATACCTGATATGCGATCGCATAGTGACCGCAGACCCGCGCAATTCTGGAAAATTTTATCATTTAAGTCCCGGGTTACTTTTTACTTCACAAGGGTCCGTCTTAAGAATTTCTACGGTTATAACCACATAGGAACCCATTCGGCCATTGTTTTTAGACTTGAAATTTTACATGTCTTTACATCCTCTCCCACTTAGAATCATTCGTCCTTGAATGAGAATCGGGGAATCATTTAGTTAAGAGAACACAATTTTTTTTACTAACTCCGATATTTCCTAAGAATTTTGCCAGAATTTCCTTTGTAATTAGGCCTATCTACCTATCAAGGGGCCCCCGAAACACATTTTAACCAACTCCACACATTTTCAGTTACTATATCAACTTGCACATAACCCAGTCATTTCAACAAGTTTCATATAATTCAATTACTTCTACAAGCCTCACATAGTTCAGTTAACTCCACAAATTTGCACATAATTCAACTATTACAATGAGTTGTGTAGACGCGTAATTATTGACCCTCCCGGAGATATTATACTTTTTAGCGTTTAAATATTTATTTTAGGCCTAATATCACTATTTTGACTCGTTTTGACTATTTTTACCTTATTTTATCACAAAAATAGTTTCACTTTTAACATTTAGTTTTATTTTAGTAGTGTGTTTTAGTTAATTAAGAGTATGTTTTATTTTTATAAATACATTTCATTTTTCTTAGTGTTTCTTAGGCCCAAAATAAGGTCCCAACAAGAAGGAGCCCAACCCAATTTCCTAAAATCCTTACACCCTAACCCTACCCTCTTCTTCTTAAATACTACACCCATACAAAAAAAAGGGGCACCACTCCCAACCCCTCATCTCCATCCCTACACACAGCCGCTGCCAGCCTAAAAACCACCAGAAAGTCGCCGGCCACCACCTTCTCGCCATGCCTTAGCAGCCGGATCTCCTAATCGTCACTCAACCAGCAGCCACACTTTCTTCACAAAGCTTCACCCTGCCTTCTTCCAAACAACCTCCTCCATTCAAAACGTCCACCCTTCAGAAGAATACCCACACGACAGTAACAGAGGAGAAAAACCTAGTAGCACCACCTTGAATCTCCATCTCCAACTCCAGCGAGCCCATGAAGTAGCGTCGCACGTTTAGGACTGCTGTACCTCTTACTTCATTTCTTCTCTTTACTTTTGTTATTGCCTCAGCCGGATACCTATAAGATGAAACGAGATTTGGCTGGAGAAGAAGGAGCACCGGCGACTCCTGCTTGCTGGCCGAGCTTGAGTCGGGTTAGTCGAGTTTGATTGAGGTTCCAGTCGCAGGTTCATCTACTCGTTTAGACATTTGTTGATTTCTTTCCGTAATTAGTCTTTCAAAGAAGGTGCCGCAGTAGAGGTGTGCATTTCTCAAACCTACATGTTATTTCATCTCATTACCCTAGTTTAGTGAAGGATTTTGATTGATTTGGTATTGTTATTTGTTTGCATTTGCTATCCTTTTTTCATTAGTTGGTTAAGTGCCTTAATTCGTGATAGTGAATAGGATGAATTGTGAGAAACATGTCTTGAAATCGAAAAATGAGTGGTCAAACTCTTTCTTGTGTATATCACAGTTCACGTTAGTAATTATGGAGCCATTTGGATCACTTAAGTGATTAAGTTTGGATTGATTCTCATTCTAATTAATCAGTCAACTCATTCACAAGTCAAATTTCCAATTAATAAGTTTACATTTATAGCAATCTTTATTTATTTACTTTGTTATATTGTCCGTTTGTGGCATGCTAGGCCGACCACACGGGTGGCAAATATTAGGCGCGATTAATAATAAATTATCGTGGCAATGGGTACGGTTCCCGTGGCATAGTCATGATACGTAACCCCAAAATTTGAGTGCACGCTGGCATGACTCGACCATCAAACAGTTAAATTAAATAATTGTCATTGCTACGGGTACGGTTCCCGTGACGTGGTTGTGACTCTTAACTATTAAAATCCGGGGTACATTTATGTGACTCGGCCACAATTTAAGTTTAATAAAATAAACACGTTGTGGATCGTGGATACGGTTCCTGTGACATGATTCGCAATGTGTGACTAAATCGTTAATTGTATAACAATTGGATTACTAAAAGTTGTTTAAAAGGAACCGTGCTAGAATAATATTTGATAAATAGGCCAATAATAATATTTGAGCGACCGTGCTAGAACCACGGAACCCGGGAATTCCTAAAACCTTCTCTCGGGTTAACATAATTCCTTACCCGGATTTCTGTGTTCGCAGACAGTAATACAGAGTCAATTTTTCCTCGATTCGGGATTTAAACCGGTGACTTGGGACACCATAGGCTATCCAAAGTGGCGACTCTGAATTTTAAATAAAATAATCTCATTTCAATTGTCATTTAAATTGGAAAAAACTCCCTTATACCCTTCCCGAGGGTAGGAAAAGGGAGGTGTGACAACTCTGGCGACTCTGCTGGGGATTAGAACCCAGAATCTCTGGTTCAGGGTTCAAGAATTCGAGCTTAGAATAATTGTTATATGTTGGCTTTATTTATTACCTGATTTTATTTACATGTTTTGGCCTAATGTGCTAAATGTTGCTTTTTACCGCATTGATATTATCTGAACTGTATATAAACTGCTACGAAATCCCTCTCTTCTATCTTTTGAGGAGTACACGCTGGCGTGACTTCTTTCTGTTAGTGTTACATCACAATTTAGAACGAGGTTCGGACAAGTTGCAAAGCCGAATGTCTTTTAGTTACCGGTACGCTGCCTCCCCCCCCCCCCCCCCCCG